>LPNX010558880.1:67192-176726 GCA_001517045.1 Pseudotsuga menziesii
ACATTATTCAGCAAATGCAAACCTGCGTGATGATTCAGGATGGGCGGGATGGATGGGAGATCATAGGCATGAATAAAAAAATTCTTCCCCAACTTGTATGTGCTCATGCAGGCTGCTTCTATCCATGACTGGATAGGACTGATATACCAATCAGAATGATGAGGCAGATTGACTACATCATCATACTGATCACCGGGGGTTATCAAGTGATAACTTGTTGCACAAACCCGAAGTAGCTCCAAATCATAAGGAACCTCTATATGTGAAAAAGATGGCTGAGACTGATTTTCCACTAACTACATCACATCTAACTTTTCACAATACTGTTTCTCAATGTCTTCATTACTGATACTCTTGTGCAGCTCTGCATGATATGACTCTGAATGATCATATAAGAGTTTTGAATGCTGCTTTTGCATACTAGGATTTTCCAAGGTCTCTAGATTGATGCTTCCCTCTATGGAATTATAGTAGATTGGACTTCCACAAATCTCTAAATAGACACTAGCCTCGTTGGATATAGCATGAATAGGATTCTTAAAAAGATATCCACAAAAATCCCAATAATCATCACCATCATCTGTGTTAAATGTGATGGATTCCCCATTGCTCATATCAGGTTCCGATATCGAGTTCTCTT
Source organism: Pseudotsuga menziesii (assembly GCA_001517045.1). NCBI lineage: Eukaryota > Viridiplantae > Streptophyta > Pinopsida > Pinales > Pinaceae > Pseudotsuga > Pseudotsuga menziesii. The sequence continues at coordinate 67,833 of LPNX010558880.1, forward strand.
TGTCTTCACTACTGATATCAATATATGTCTCAGACTGATCATGTGGATAAACTACATGCTCCCTTTTCATATCAAAGTTTCCCAAGGCCATATGGTCCATGCTCTCTCCTTTAGATATGCCATAGACAGAAAAATCAACAAAACCATCAAAAGTTTCTAGTTCATTATTTTCCTCTTTATTCATGTCACAGACTGGATTTTCCATGAGTGTCCAGGACTCCTCATCAACATATTTATCGGGGATAAGGGAGTCCTCGTCACTTGTATCATGCTCCAAGCTATACTTGTCCTCATTTTCATACTCATCTTCTTCAGAGAAAAGGTCACAAGGTAGTAAACCTTCCAGACTGTCATCATTATATGGAGAACACATAGGAGTCCCATCATGTATATTACAGTTTTCATCATAAGTTTCACTATAAGATTCTGCAATGGTTTCATCTTTAGGATTGTATTGTTTAGATGGTAACAAAGGGTAGGCCTGGCCTACCATGTATATATGATCAGGCTTGCTTGAATTTGTTTCCTGATTACTGACCTCCGCCATCCCATTTTCTATAATCCGGTTTTCTATGTAGCAAGTGCTTTCTGGGTGGAATTGCTCACAAGGTCTACACCATGGAATTACTTCATCTACCAGGTTAGTTGAGTCTAACCGGTTTGGAATCCTAGGTTCTTGCTGAGGAAACTTCTTTTGATATACTTGATTCTGCTTTGGCTGAAAATTCCTAGGTTCATTATTTCTCTCCCATGTGACCATTCTATTTTGCATTTTTGTCATGAATTCATCCTGAGAAGAAAATTAGGGAATACCCTACCTTAAAACCTACCAATGTACATACTACACAAATACCAAGATACAAGGAAAGAGAATCACCAGTCATGCATGTAGAACAAGTTTCCAAAAAATATTGGTGAACATGGCCGACCTCAAAGCCTAGTAGAAAATTTTATAGGGCAAGCTGCTCGATGGTGGGACACCCATCAGACAAGACTGTAGACCTATACAATAGCTTCAACTTACTTTGTCGAAGGTTTGGAGGAAATAATTTAACCAAACAAGCTCATCTACCCATATTCAATCAAGGAAATAACCTAAAAGATCATATTAGGACATGTCAAAAAGAATGGAGTTGACTTGGATACAAGGACGAACAAGCATGGCCACACCTGTTCCCATCAACCCACACCGACTCACCAAACAAATAGTATAAAATGGAAGAAGCTAGAGGTGAAACATTCTCATGGCATGAACTCAGGGAAAATTTCATTAAATATTTCAACTTTATACCATAGAATGAAAACTTGGTCGAAAAAGAAAAACAGATTAAAGAATTTATACAACTGACTGAAAACAAACCCTTAAAAGATAACCGATAGACAATGAAATGCAACAATATACAAACTAGGAAAAAACCACAGTCGATAAGACTATAGTTAGAAAATGAAAATACAAAAGGGAAAAGCTTTAGATGGAAATCAAACCATGTCAAAATGACCAAACCTATTTGTACAATCCTTAAAGTGGAAACAACCAATAAACAAGATACCGACAGAATGACTGCAGCCGACTTCAGTGCCACATTCTCACAGTTTAAGGAAGGAAGTCAATTGATCAATGAATCCAAAGCACCAGAATGGCTAGATTATAAATTCAAAACTAGGGAATTCAACAAGGAAGCTGAAGTGAGCGCACATCGGACCACAATTATCACTCCTACTGCACCCCAAACCAACCTACCAGCCGCTGCACCAAATAGAGGAGAAGAAACTAAGGAGGACATAAATCACCAAATTAACCAAATGTTCTTTGACTTAGACTCACATTCCTAGCCTGAAAACCCACCACTCACCCACACTTCCCCCTACCCAATCACCCCCAACCATTCACCAACTCCCTCACCACCACCACCATCTCCACCACCACCACCACCCCGCAACTTAGAGAAAGCCCCACCACAACCATCACCACCAACTGCATCCACTTCTGTAGCCTTTGCATCTAACCAACTAGAGGCAATATTCATCCCACCTCCGCAACCAGAGAAACCATTAACCACTATCCCACAAACCAAAGATCCTGACTTGACTTTTGCAGGTACACAGGTGCCGACACAAACAGAGAAGGAAAAGCATAAGAAGAGGAAGGAGAAACAGAAGAAGGAACATCATGGACAACCATCAAAGGTCCATATCAAATTGAAAGATGCAACCTCACCGATCGATGCAGAGCTAGTACAACTCCTCAAGACCCTACCAGTGGAAGCAAAGATGAGGAGCGAGTAGAGATGTAAGGAACTCAACGAAAAAGTCCTAGAATAGGTCGAGTTGCTCAACAAATGTAGGAACCTGGCCCACTCAGTAATGCCAGGCCTCGTAGAGGTCGACACCGACAAACTGCTTGAAAGGGCATATCAGCTATTCGAAAGCATGGTGTTGGCACTCCAAGCACACATTCAGGAAACAAAGGAAGAACAAAAAGAAGAAACTGCATGACACCTAATGGCACAGCACATCGCCTTTTTTGAATCTTATAAAGTGCTGCAAGATCACATGAAGGAGTTTGTCATAACTGAATAAATACTGAGAGATTGTCTTTCTTACTACGGGAAGTCTACCAGCAAACTTGATAGACCCGACAAGGGATCCAGGCACTGGAAAACATGAAAACCACTGATGAAGCACTCAGAACCACAATAGAAGAACAAATAGTGCTTGAAATAGCCAAGCTGTAGAAATTTGAGAGGGAATAACATCAGTGGGTACAACAAGCTATCCCCAATTTAGAAAAATTCGACATCATATGTCCAAAGATGAAATGACTTATTGAGACTACAGAGGAGAAGGACCAGTTTATGGGTCTTGACATGGAGAGAATAGCATAAGTCTCCATTTCAAAAAAGATGTCAATCCTATCAAGCCTAACCACAATTACCATTGACATCTAGAAGATTTTGAAAAGTTGGATAGATTTCCAACATCACCTCACAGTAACAGCCCTAGCCATTGTTGAAGTCTATGTACAGAAAAGACCGACCATCAGACTTCATAGCCCATGAAGACTAGGCACATCACTGTAACTATTGAGAACATACATGAAGAATTTTGTACCTCCCTGTTTCTTCGGGATGAAGAAACGTTTTGTTCATGGGGGAGATGTAGGAGGAGCAAGTCGATAAGTCTACTTGAACGATAGTCGACTTATTTGATCAATCGACTAAGTCGACCAGCCGACTAAGTCGGTTGGCCAACTAAACTAGAGATTAGGTCGGCCACCTAAGGTCGTGTTGGTTCACCGAACTGACAGGTAGTTATTTTGTAACTGTTTTGTAATCATATATATTAGGCTTTTAAGCCAGATGAGAACTCAGTTCAATTCTCTATGTTGCATGGACTCATTCATGTAATATAATCTATTAATTCACCTACTTGTTCTTATCTCTTATCTCTATTATATATGTATGTTTTAGTACATATTATTGGTAACCTTATGTGATCTGTGAGATTATAACACACCGCTACAAAAATGTACCTGACTACTTGCAAATTGCCCAGAGCTATACCAAACTCATAGATTGGTCGTCAGAACAATATGTGGAAAGTATATAAATACTGAAAAATAAAGATGCATGAAAATGAAAAGAAAAAAAATAAATCTAATTTATAACCATAATTTTTCAATAAAATTTTGATTTTGATTTTGCAGGAAAACAAAATTACACTAAGAGCTTCAAAAGTGAGCTTTAGACAACTAAGCAAAAACTCTATACTACTGCCGAGAAAGCTTATTCAGGTCCTACCTACTCTACTCTACCAGGAAAAGTGGGATTCATGCAATGGGTGGGAAATAATGGTTTAGCAAGAGCCTTTTTAATGGAAGCTCAAATTCATCCCCATCCAATGTTTCCAAACAAAGCGATTCCTTTCTAGCTATCTTAGATACTCGATAAGGACCCATCCATATCTTTTCCAATTTTCCATGCTTTCCAAGTTTTTCTTTTACTTTATCCCATAGCAGAACTATGTCTCCTATCCCAAACTTTACATATCGTGTTCTTTGATCAAAATTTCCTTTTACTCTCTCCTGCTCAATGACCATCTTGTCAAATGCCATCCTTCTCAATTTATCAAGTTCAACTAACTTGTTGATTCTTGCTTGAAAAGCTTCTTGATATGAGGTACACTGTTGTAATAACTCATATATGGTGATTTGCATATTAATTAGAAGCCTACAATCTTGTCCATAGACCAGCTCAAAAGGGGATTTTCCTGTGATTCTTTTTACCATTGTTCGGTCAGCCCATAGTGCATATTTTAATTTGCTATTCCAGCTTCTCTTGTTTTCTCTCACCATTCTTTTCAAAAGCTTAATTAAATTCTTATTATTGGATTTAGCAAGACCATTTCCCTAGGGATAATAATTAGATGAGTGGGATAGTGTAATACCATGATTCATGCAAAAGGTTGACATCTATACTTTACTAAAGGCTTTAGCATTGTCAGCGGCTATCTTTATAGGGCACCCATATCGAGACACAATGTTTTCTTCCAATAATTTTACGACTACAGTAGCTGTGCAATTCTTAGTGGGTATGGCCTTGACCCATCGAGTAAAGTAATCAATGCAAGTCAGGATATACTTATATCCATTGCTTGAATTTTGATCAAAAGGCCCGATGAAGTCCATACCCCACTGCTGAAAAAGGAGATTAACCTACAACTAGGTTTAGTGGTAATGCTCACAATCGTGGCTTTCCTGAGAAAAACTGACATTCCTGACATGTTCTTACAAAAGAGTGCACATCCTTAAAAAGGGTTGGCCAATAATATCCCGCTCTCATAACCTTTACAGTAGTAGTTTTGGGTGCATAATGTCCACCGCACATGCTTGCATGCATTTCCTTGATGATGATCTTGGATTCCTCTTCATTAACACATTTCAAAATTATTCCATCAGGATTTCTCCAACCAATACCATCCTGAGTTAATGCATACTTTTCTTCTTTTAACCTTAGGGCTCTTCTCTGGTGATCCACCAGATGATTAGGGCAAGACAAACTTCTCAGAAAGTAAATAATGTCCCTATACCACTCATGATTTTTGTCAATATGCAAAATATGAGACTCCCACTCGCTCACCAGGTTTACTGCATGACGGTTACCTCTCTCGGTCAATAGTTGAGATAAGCCTTGAACTTTGACAATTTTGATAGGTTTGATCTCTAAATCATATTCTTGGATACGTGAGATCCATTTCCCTCTAACTCCTATACCATATACTTGTGATAAAACATCCTTAACTACTTGATATGGGACAAACGCTTTGACTTTAGAATACCCTGTGTAAGCTCTGAAATGCTTTAAGGATTTGACTAGAGCATAGGATTTTTTTTTAGTAGTAGTATATTTCAATTCAGCATCTCTCAAGTTCTTACTCATGAAAGATATGGGTTTCTCATGTTTCTCATCATTCTTTTGTAACAGAAATCCAGCAATAGTATCCTCAGAGGTGTATGAATAAACCAGAAATTCCTTGCTATAATTAGGGCATGCCAAAATAGGAGCAGTTGAAATAGCTTTCTTGAGCTTCATGAATGCGTTTTCGTAGGTTTCATCCCAGATGAACTTGGTATCTTTCTTGAGAAGGGTATTTAAAGGCTTGGCCAACTCTACTAAATTCAGAATAAATCTCTGGACAAAATTTATTTTCCCAAAGAATGATTGCAGGGAAGCAATGTTATGGGGTGCAGCAATAGCATTAATGGCTTGGGCATGCTTAGGATCCAACCTAATACCTTCTTTTGATACAATATTCCCTAATAGATTTCCTTCATCGAATCTGAATGTGGATTTCTTTGGGTTTAATGATATACCAAATTTCCGGCATCGCTCAAAAAATTGCTTTAGATGTTTCACATGATTATTGTCAAAACCCCAAAATTTCTGAAAAAATATAAAAAATTTTAAATCTACAAAACATTAAAGTTAAACAGATTAACTAACATTAATTAGTTATGTGTTAATAGCTTGCTATTGAATTTATCAGTTAGTATGTTTAGTTAATGAACATATTTTTCAGCTTACTGACTTTTGTTCCTTTCGTGACCATAAGGTGAACTGTTATGCATAACTGGGCTTACTTAGCTTTCAAGCTAACGCAACGGTTTCTACTTTTCTTACAGATGTACAGGTAAGAGGTTGTGGTGCTGCATTTTGTAATTCTAGAGTATTTATTAAAAGTTCGTCGTAAGAGTAAAAGCTCAAAAGAAAGTAAGAGACAATATCATTCAACTTATGTTAAGGTATATTCAACTGGATTCTTCCTAGCAATAGTAATTTATGTTTCTATTGATCTATCATCTTCTCTATTTTATTACAGTTGCAAAATATACAAAAGTATCTTAGTAACTCTTGAGAAATCAGAGTAGAGAATCATAGCTATGAAATCTATACTAAGGACCCAATCGTAACAAGCATTTCAAGTCACGTGATAATTGCTAAAGGGCTTCCTGTATTATTACGAGGTTTGGCCCATCCTCACAAAGTCCTTGTTTATTAAAGAGGATATCACTAAGTAAAAACAAAGTCTCATATGATAAATATTACTTCCTTGTCTTTAGTAACATGTACCACAGATGCTATTTTAAGCTGTGAAATTAAATCATTTAAGAGATTACAAGCAGAAATGAAATTATACCTAGCTTTCTACCATTATGTCTTCCTTTATGAACTTTAAAACCATGTTAGCAATAAGGGAACTTAGCTTATAGAAGCTAGGAGTCAATAAACAATTCTGTAATACTTATTATAGCCTTGAACTTGGAATCCAATATAAGACTATCCATTTTCAAAGGGGATTTTTATACTATTAAAGAGTTATCACTTCAAACAAGGGTTAATCTCCAAGGTTAATGGTAACACGATGCTATAACCCAAAGATGCTATAGGTTGCACTAATTAACCATCTAAGGTATTTATATTATTATTCTTTTTACTTATTAAAGAACTTGGGGCAATTTATAATATAATGAAAAATTATATTAAACTTCCGCCAAAGTTATCTCCATATATACTATACATACTATATTATCCTCCCAAGTATATAAACTATAATAACAATGTTAATATTCAAAATCAAATATCTATCAATCATCATGCTTGTTATTACTATGATGTCGATATTCGGTTTTATTAAGATTTCCAAAGGTTTACGTAATAGAGTGGAGGAATAATGACTACAATGATTTGCATGCAGCGTTGAATGGCGAAATTTGCTCCACAACTTTGAATAAACCTTGATCAAACGAATGATTTGGGAAATCATCCCTCCATCAAAAGATTGTTGGTTGACTATAGACTCAAACCCACTTTGCAATGAAAATTAAACCACTATCGTGGCATTATCCCAGCCAAGCACTACGTGGATATAAGCGTTGTTTGTTAACCCTAAACTTCATTTGCTCCGTCTCCTTCGGCGCTGGTCGCTCTACGGCTGTGCTGGGAATTTCTGCGTGGCCTCTTCTTTGTAAATCTCCTCCACGTAGTTTCCTGGTGGTGTTTTTCTCCATACTTTCATGTTGAAGTTCAGTCCTCGTTCTTCCTTTAAACGTTCCCTTTCCATACAGAACATTACCCTCGCCAGTGCTATTGCCTCCCTCCATGGTTTCATTTGTTGGTCTTACAGCCTTTGAACTATGTGCAAGTTTGAGAGATAATCTTCCTTTACCTCCTTACAGGTACTATCTCCCTGCGCTGTTGGCTGTGCTAAAAAAATTCCAGCGGTTGTGCCTCCTCCACGAAACAGGTAAGGGTTTAAATATTGTTTACTATTTGACTTTTAGATTTTAAATCTTCTTGTTATAGGTTACGGCATTCTTATGTAGGTTTTTAATTCTTGTAAATGCAGGCTTTTACAACTTCAAAGGTGCGGCCATTGGTAAGAAAATTGGGCAAGCGAGCTGCAATCCTGGTAAGCCTGGTTACACCATGGCTGGTCCTCCTTATCGTTTTCAGTTGGAACTTTCGTGGGTTGGCTTAAGAAGCCTAAAACCCTTACTGCTTTGTTCTGATCTTAAGACTGATGGTTAAAAGACTAATTAGATGAAAACCCTTCACACGATGTGAGGGCGTTACGGCTTAGGCTGAGATTGTGATTGTTAGTTGTCTTTTATGCTTTTAAATCTTGTAAAGAGAAAAACTGGGCTAGCAGCCTATTTGCGAAGAGGTTAAGACCTCGACTTCGACTTCTAGTCTTCTGTATAAATTTTGGGGAAATCACTGGATGTTTTGTCCACAGTTTACATTATAATTTAATATACTATCTTTTACTTCTGTAACTTTGTTTGTATTGCTGCATTTACTTTGAATTACAATCTGTGTATGCAATAGGTAAACTATAGGCTCATGACAGCCTTGTAGTGTTGATTTGTTTGCGGCCGTAAGTAAATTATTGTTTTATTTTATAAAATACTATTTTACTTGCATAACTGGTATTTCTAGGGTTTTAACCCTAAATTATACATTTTAGAATATAATATAGTTTTTCTTATCTGTTATTATGTATTACAATACAAAATCTATTTGCATCTATGAGTAATTAAATGTTTATTAAGCTTGATGAACGAGCATACTATTCTTCTGTTAATACATTTGCTTTTAATTATGCAGCTGAGTTATGGTACTTTTGATAACTCTTTTACAAAGTTACTTGTTAGGGTTTTGTACTTTGGTTTACTTATTTTATATTAACTTCTTAAATGTTAAGTAGGGTTTATACCCTTACACCAAAATTATAAGTGTTGATTCTAATTTATTACATTATTTTTAGTTATATTATAAATACTGTAATTACCTTGTTATATAAAGAATTCGGGAGATAAAGTACTCTCCAACATATGGTTAAATAGATTTGTTGTTAAGGTTTCTGAACTGGCTTTACAACTAAACTTCTATTTGTTAGAAGCTGTAAATGCAGAGTGCATAACTTTCAAATTATGAAATCCTGTTATACTCTTATTATAATTTTACTATTGTCCTTAAATATTGTTTATTTACTTTGAAACACAGTAAGTGTAAATAGTTTATACATAAAACTTATTTAATTATGTCTCGGGTATAAATAGCCTAGGTTTATAATTGTAGTAATAAATTATTACTTTAAATGTTACTTTATAATGTATATAATATAGATACATTATTAGTGATACAATAATGATATTGTTTCTTACCAATGCTTCTATGATTATTATTTAATGTTGTTATCCAATGTTTAGTTTAGTATATTTATTTAGTTATAAAGCCTGAGTATTTTTACATAATATTCATTCAATATTAAAGTTTATTATCATATACATATATATATAAGTTCTTGTGTACATAATAACATTCATTTATCATGTGTAAAAAAATAGATAAACAGTTTTGTAATCTGTTAAGATTAGCTAAAATAAAAGAAGATGCAGTAATTGATTAACTGCATTCTTAATCAAAATACAGACTAACACCATTAGGTTTTAATTGTAAAATCAACCCAATAAATAATTGTATCCTATTGTCAGTATTGTCTTCTTCAACATTAAGAGATTATATTCTTTTAAACTGGAAATAACCATTATAGGACTTAAACAGCAGAAATACTTAGTCTATCTTTTCTTAATGCAGCTAGTGTTTACAGGAAACAAATATGCATTACTAGGAAGTAGTTTTTTTTTTAAACTATAAGAAGATAACTTATAAATTCCTGAAATACTTGTAGTTACTGAAAGTAACTAAATAGGAAACTTGGTTCAGAAGAATATTACTTCACAATACCGAGGTACTGTGCTGGAGCACGGTCTGGTGATCCCAGATATGGAAAAACACAGTAACTATTGATATTCTGAGATACTAACTTTACTAAACTGACTAACTCCTCAGACATATAAAATAAACATAACATGTGTCCATTCATACTCATTAAACATAAAGAAATAAGTGATAGAACCTGTTTAAGCTATGGACAACAACAACAATGAGAGGCCGTTCCTCCCTACCAACTCCTGGAGAGCGCTCAGACAGCGACTTCTTAGGACCCCTGAGATTGCTCTGGTCTCCCTGGCTGGAACTAGGTGCATCAAAGTCAGATACCAGTCTTCAAACTCAGTATTAACTCAGAACTATCAGTCAGTTCTCTCAGCCCAAAAAGCTGTAATAAAATCAAGTTACTGCAGCAATCCTCTTAAAAAAATTCCTTACTGTATTTCCCTCTTCCTCAATGGATTTCCTGAAAAACATTCACCTGAATGAATTCTCTCTGGAAAATAACTGAGCAGCCCCATCTCTCTTCATTGAGTACTTTTAAAAGATTGCCTAGGTCTTTTTTGGGTTAACTGTCATTTAATGAGCCACCTGCTCTAATTCCACTTTCTTGGGGAATCATGACCCCAAATATAGGGAAGTTTCCACCTGCAACTTAGGAAGTGTTTGAGGATGCTGCCACTTGTCTTTTGCCTTTCCACCTAGTTCCATCCACTAGTTTGACCAGTAACCTCTTTTTAACAGCTCTCCCATGTTGTTGTCTCCACAATTTATTTATTAATAATAAAATATTCTGAATTACACTCCATTACTGTTGACTCTGCTGAGTCATCAATCCCTACTTAGGATTAAGTTTAACATAATGTCTCAGAAATATAATAAAACAATTTACATAATTTTACAAAATTGGGGTATGTGACAATTATCCTGTTCTTTTGAGAAAACAGTTAAGTCATCTTGATATATAGCGATAATTTTTCCAATAAGATCATCAAGTGCCTGGTCCATAGCCCTTTGAAAAGTTGAACCAACTTTTAATAATCCAAAAGGCATTCTTATGTACTCAAAAGTTCCCCATGGAGTTGTGAAAGTTGTCTTCTCTCTATCTTCCTTCTTTATCCTTACTTGGTTGTACCCTGAGAATCCATCTAACATTGATAGCATACCTTTTCCTGTAACACTTTGTAGCAAGTTCTCCATATTTGGAAAAGGATAATTATCCTTAAGAGATGCTTGATTTAGATTTCTAAATTCTATGCATATCTTGATTTCACCGCTCTTCTTTCTCACAATTACTGGGTTAGATACCCAAGTGGTGTGTCAGACTGGTTGGATGATTCTAGCAGCTAGCATCTATTCCAGTTCCTTTTTTATTAATGGAGCCAAATTGGGGTTAATATTTCGTAACTTCTTCCTATATGGCTTTGCTCCTTCATTCAAAGGAATAGTATGCTCAATGATAGCAGGATCAAAAGTCTTTATATCATCATAAGTCCAAGCAAAAACATCCTTGTATTCCCTAATTAGGTCTTCTATGGCCCTCCTTTCTTTTGGGGAGGCATTCTTTCCAATTTTAATCATTTTATGAGAAACGAAGCTTCCAATATTCGGCTCTAGGATCTCATCTACAAGCTCTGCTCTTTTATCTCGATATTCATCATGTCTATTGAAATTCTTATCCAATGGGATTGCCAAATTCATAACTTCAACATCCTGCATTGATAAGTCATTCATTTTGTCTTCCAGATTAACACTGCAATTCTGAAAATTATCTGTGTTTTGTAAGAAAGCAATGATTTGGGAATCATTGTCAAAGACCTACCAATGATCCTGATTATCGAGGACTGATGGTCTAAACAACACTTCGAATTGACACTCCTTTTCTTTGAGGTAATCCAGGACTTCAAAAGTGCATGCTATTACTGATAGCACATCAGCTAAGGTGTTATCCTCTCTTGGAAATTCTTGGATTGCAAAGGAATCAAACATTTCAATGGTATCCCACATAGCATTTATATAATCCCTAAGTCTATTGTTTTTGGCCGCAAATTGATTTTTAACCTAGGACACAATTAAATCAGAATCACCTATGACACTCAGGCATTTGATTTTTTGATATCGGGAAATCTCTAATCCCAAAAGTAAAGCTTCATACTCCGCTACATTATTTGTGGCTTCAAACTCTAAACGGAAAGAGAAACACTTTTCTTCTCCAGAAGGGGAAATAAGGACAATTCCTGCTCCGACACCATGTCTAGACTTAGCTCCATCAAAATGCATCTTCCATATTTGGCTGGGGGGAAAAGGATGGTAACGAGTCTCTTCCCAATAGTTTTCCATTACCATGTAATTTCCAAACTCTTCTATAGGCCTCATGGATTCCTCAAAAATATGTTCAAGTGTTTCGACATGCTCATTCATTAATCCATACGATGCGCTTTCTCCAATAGGGATGGTGGCATATGAAATGTCCATCCAGATGCTTCCTCCTAGCTTAGCAGCCCATTCTCTAGACAACAACATTCGCCATGTATCCGATATGTCTAAGACTAAGACATTCATGTTTATTTGAATCTCTGGGTATGCTGCCAATTTGATACTTAAATTTTAAATTACTCCTTTTGACTCAACAGGTCATGAATCCATTCCACATATGTTATTGAATTTTTTAGAAGGCCTTAGCTCTAGCTTCTCCATTACCCTAAGTGGCATGATGTTAACTTCTGCTCCTGAGTCTAACATGCAATTGTGAAGTATGAATTGGTTTATTTCTAAGGCTATGAAAAATGGGGGATGATCATCATCACTACTGGATACACTCTGAATCATTACGGGAGAGTCCTTTTTGGGTGTTGACATCTCAAGAGCTTTCATCTTAGGCTTGATCCCTAGAAACTTAGTAGCTTGGATAAACAAAGAGGGGACCTTCAACACTTCATTAAGAGGTATGGGAATATTTGGTTTGGACATGAACTAACTCAAATCAATCTTTAGGTCACACAATTTCTCTTGTTCTTTGTCACTTTCCTTCAATCCCATTAACTGCATTACCTGAAATCTGACAGAAGGGATGGTAATGAGGTCTTTCAAGGGAATCATAACTGAAGATCTGGAAAGCTTTCTCAGAATATTCGTATTCATACTACCCTGTACCATAGGAGGAACTACTTTACTAGCGATGTTTGGTTTGTGGTTAGGTTTAATAAAATTTGGGCTTACTTCCTTCTTGGTTTCTTGAGGGTGCTCATTCCTTTTCAAGATGCCCCTGTGAGGACTACTTGATGAATGATTCTTATCAGCCATACTCCTTTGCTCAGGAGAATTCTTTCTTATGACAGGCTTATTACTATCTAAATTCCTTATGCTACTTCTTGTCATGACCTGATTATCAGCAAGTGCCCTAGCTGACATAGTTTGGGAAAAACTATTGGCATACACTCTCCAGGAAAGTTTGTGGAAATGCTCATCCCATCTCACGTTCTATTTCTACTGATTTAAAACTAAACTATATAAGCTTTGTATGAGCTTTCTCATTTCAACCATCATTCTTGACATTATATCATTCTCCGAATCACTTTATTTAGTGTAAGACATGACTTTAGAATTTATACATTGGGTGTGATCCTCAGTGGAGTTGCGAGGTGGATTCGCCAGGTGAACCACACAAGTAATTCACCGAAAAAGATATGTCATATGGAAAGGTGAGGTATGTTGAACCAAGGTAGGCCTCTACCTCCCCGGAAATGGCACCAAAATGTTATCACCTTCCTTGTAGTTTCCTGCTTAAGGTGGATCCAAAATGGATGGTAGAGGGGCAAGCAACTAAGGGGTGGAACCACGACTGCCTAGACTCCCAAATGGATGGTTGTCATGCCAATCAAGGCAGCCTTCACTTTAGGTTATCCTAGTCCAAGACATCAATGGGGGAGATCTAGATCTGCTCCCGACAGGAGAGATTGAACCTAGACACCACAAGAAGATCATATGGGGCTTCAGGGTACTTAAGGTGCAAGGTGAATGGGAACCCTAGCTCTAGGTTTTAGGTACTAGCAATTGTCTTAGGAAACATAACTATGAAAGGGTGAGCATAAATAGAGTTGGGACTATCCAGTACCTAGAAATCAGACTCAGTAAAAGGTGTTTGAGCTATCAGTGAATGTTGGTAGATGGAAAAGGCTAAGAGCCTAAGGGTAGTGCTAGTTTGGAGATCAGTGCTTTGTATGCATGGGGAAATGGATTCAGCAGTAAGAAAACATTTTAGGAAACACACTTGGGAAACACCTTGATCTACGAAACCAGCAAGCAATTGGTCCAGAAAAGCCAAGGCACAGGAAACCCAGCTCAGTAGATAGCTAGTGCTAGGGCCTAGGAAGACAAATCTGAAGCTTTAGGGGGTACCAAAAGGCTTATGGCTTAGTGTTGAGGATGAAAAGAGATCAAGGAGACCTGATCTACAAGCCCAAATCAGGAAAACAATAGGAAAATCAGATCTAGAAAAATCAAAATCTGATGATGGGGCTTGGAGGATGAAAACTGATTTTTTCATATCTAGGGAAAACTAGGATGAATTAGCACAACACTGAGGGTGTTTTGGGATACTTGGTACCTGTCATGTCAGATTTCAGAAAAAACCTACTTCTGGAAAAGGCCAAATTTCAATGAGGGTGCTAGGGTAGTTTTAGTCTACTTTTCAGATCTCGGTCAAACTGTTGAGCCTCTTGACAGCATTGGGGTTGATTTGGACTACCCAATACCTGATCATCCATCTGTGAAGTCAAAAATTAGAAAAACTTGAAACCCTAGTAGGTCAATTTTTTCAGTGGGGGGTAATGCTGTTTTCTGCTAACAAATCAGATCTAGGTCAATATATGAGGAATTTGACCAACATTCTAGTTGATTTAGTTAGGGGGAGGCCCGATCTATGAAACCCAGAAATGGTTTGGCAAAAGATCGGATAGTTCCCTGATTATTTGATTTTTTAGGTTTTTATGGTTTAGGAGTTTTCATAAAAATAGTTAAATTTCAGCAAGGTACAATGGAATAAGATTAGAAAAGAAGAACTTACTTGTGGATATTACCTAGATAATCTTGTAGAAGTCTGTAACAGTGATGATCCTAGCTATCCCAATCAATCCTGGAAGATCCCCGTGATTTCTATGGCATATGCAAGCTCCAAGCCATCAAATCATCCCCTACCTTGCATGAGCAAACGTCAACCATATCAGATTTGCACATACAAAATATAGAAACTGAATGCTATAAGAAAGTAAAATTAATTAATCACAGATCGCGATGAAACTAATGAAAACCCCCTAATCCAAGATGAAGAGAACCAAGCGAGTTGAGCCCCCCCTACAAAAATGCTCGAGCCAAAACGCCCTCCTATTAACAAAACAATGATAGCCATGAAAAAAAAATAGATCTCACAAGAATTTCCATGATGCTAGTAAGCTGAAAACAAGCTAATCACCATTTGAGCACATCAGATGCAAAGCAAATCTAGAAAATTTCCACAGAAAAAGTCTTTCTATTATTCAACTCCAAGAGCCAAAGACCCATTACCAATGAGAAGCTCTCTTTTTTAAATAAAAATGAGAGAACCTCAATCATAACCAAATCCTAACCACTTTCAAAACGAGTGGCTAAGATTAAAAGATACAATGTTCTAATCAATGGTTGAGATGAGCTCAACATATAATACATGGATCAATATAATTATAATTTACCAAAATGGACTTAAATCACCCAAATAAAGGTAACCCACTCAACAAGAAATAAACAAAAGCACATGGTGGGTCCAAGGAGTGTTTGACTAAATCCCTTTGGGTGTCCCATGGCACAATAAATAATATAACAATTTAAAATTTTGACTTTTGTACCTCCTTGAGGAAATCGTGGGTCTCCCAAAAAGCTCCGGAAAATATATAAAATTTGCCCAAAAAATAGGTGTGGGCCCCATAAAATGCTGAAACTTCTAGAGAAGGTGTGGAAGACATCACTCTAATCATTGTGACTCACCCTATGCCATTTCTTTTCCTCAGTAGCCCAAATTGATTTCTTCAATAGCCATTTGATCATTTTTTAATCTGCCTTGGGAAATGTGATACTGCTAAAACAACCTCTTAGGGTGCATGTGTTGTCAAATTGAGCCCTCCAAGATCTCTAGGATGGGGGAAAAATGGTAAAAACAAGTGGCTGCACCCCCCCTCTGCCCATACAATGCCCTAGGATATCCAACTGAAACATCTCCCTGCTCAAACAAATCAATCTGTGAAGAAAAACTGCATCAGAAAAGTAGAATAAGCCTGATCACATCTATAAGTGCCTGAAACTGGAAATAGACTATATCATTGGACTCAGAGAGTCCCAATCCATCAAAGGTGTATACTCATACCCCTCATAGGTCTCTTTCTGATCATCAATCATAACCAATAAATAATATAACCATCTGTGAATAATCATACACCAATAATAACTTAGAATAGATCAATCTGCTGGAGGTGTTAAGAGATTAAACCATGCTCTACAACTCATTCACATAACAAAATAAAAAAGTAGCATTCATTTCACTAGCGGTACATCAACAAATACTTATAAATATCATGATTTATTTATTATTACTTAGACTCAGACTTTCAAGACTATAATCACTTTATAGCTGTAGTCATTTTGCTAGTGAAGGGTGAAAGGTGGAAATGACAAGGCTAAGGCAAAGGATGACCTCCTACTCAAAATCATGACACTTTGGACAAGGAAAAGGGCAAACTCACTACAACCAATACTGGACAAATATCAACACAGGGAATGGCAGTGCCTCATAGATGGATGAGTTGTTTAGAGAGTGCTTATTCAACTTAGGCATCATGTCTACATCAATTTTGATCCAAGTTCATTAGGATCACATTTCATTCTATGGCCTTTTGGCTTATATGAACCCTTTGGGACTTCACCAGTGCTTAAAAGCACAACTAATTGTAGCTTTCATCCGGGTCATATTTATTTTTAATAAGGCCAGCAATCCTTTGATATAACATTTTTTTAACCATTGCTTTTTTGGACCTTTTCTTATATTCTTCAAGGAGTATTTTTGTTTTTTAGCATTTCATTGATCTTTTCCTTTTTTCCTATGTTAAGAAACACAGTTTTACAATTTTCATTTTCCATGGGTGCATATTTCATATTTCAATAAAAGTAGTACATGAGCTTTCCATTTTAGCCAACAACATCTCAAGTGACTAGGGGGAATTCTGCACAGTGCCAAACATCGGGACAACTGACCAAAATGATTTAGGCATACTCTCCAACTTACCATAGGAAATTTTTGTCACCAACTCAGAGATGAGACACAATGTAAATAGGGAGGCTTGTCCAACAAAGGTTCTAGTGGGGAAAAATGTCCTCCATGCCACAAGTCAAGAAGTAAGTCGGGTTGAAAATTTAACTGGAAGGTAATGGATGGATGAAGACAATGAAATGATGGAGCCAACACTGGCAAGCCAAAACAATGGTGGGAATGACTACCTATATTCTCCCTAAGGAGGGTAAAACCAATGAGTATAGATCAAGAACTTCAAATACAGAGTAGGGACATCAATACATAGTATAATATACAACCAATTCCATATAAATATGACTTCCAGATCATGATACCACAAGTCAATATATTTCACAAGAATCAATATAAGAGCAATAATAACCACAACACCATATAAAATACTGAGTGATATCCATGCAATATAATTCATCTGAAACACCATATATCCAATGAGAAAGTACTAATATATCATTGGGCATCCACTACTGCTCTGAAGAAACATAAATGGCTATATCGTTCCTCAAATATGAGTGTCTTGAGACTCAGTCCTGGCATGAGAGCGTACAATAGTTCACTAATACAAAAATGATCCATCAGAAATGTTCATCTCAGCATCTCATATGTAAGAGATCTGGCTGAAAAATGTACTGTGTCTGAAAAATAGAATATGGTAGCCTAGATACTATATATGTGATAACACATTGGTACCATGCCTATCACATCCATGAATGGATCAAGGTACGTTATGACTTTCATTGATGACTTTTCCAGATACACATGGGTCTTTTTTATCAAAAAGAAGTCGGAAGTCTTGGAAAAGTTCACTGAATTGAAGGCCTTGACTGAGAATGCATATGGAAAAAAGATCAAGATTTCGAGATATGATAAGGTTAGGGATTATTTCAATAAAGAGTTAGTACTTATACGTTCCCAAAGTGGTATTCAGATCTAGCATTCAGTCCCCTACACTCCTTAGCAGAACAGTGTAGCGAAGAGGAAGAGTCTATCTCTCAAGGAGATGACCACCTGTATGTTGGAATCAAAGAAGTTGGATGCAAATTTGTGGGTGGAAGCCATCCATGATAAAAAATATAATCATAATAGAGTGAAACACTCATATATGAAATGGAATACCCCTTTCGAAGCATATTTCATACACAAGTCGGATGTGTCGAACCTGAGGGTTGTTTGGTCCACTGCATGGGCCTGAATTCCACTTGATAAAAGGAGGGCTTTGCAACCGCAAAGAATCGAATGTATGTTTATTAGATATCCTAATTAATATAAATGTTTCAATATTTTGGTTATCAAAACAAAATAGATCATCATTGAAAGGAGTGTCATGTTCGATGAGCCTCTTCAGGAGCTAGAACTAGTGAAGGAGAAAACTGTTGAATTTCCTTCCTATTCTATTGAATATTTCGATGATGTAATTGGGGGTGATGAACCTGATTTGGATCCTATAATTTATGATATTAGTGTAAATCAAATGTTAGATGCTTATTCAGAACCTGAAGTAGAAAATCATCTCCCAACTTGGGCCCGACAGACACTCTCCTCCGTAGGTGATGACATTGGAAATCCGGATGATCCAAGAAGAACTCGGTCTGATTTCCAAAGAGCAGGTATTGTGCTCTCTTGTCCTGATTATTTTCTATCTGAATATTTCTATTTGATGATAATTTCAGACCCTAATTCCTACTACCATTCTCGTAAGGATCCGAGATGGCAAGTTGCCATGGATGAAGAGATGAATTCTCTTCAGAAAACACTACTTCAGAGCTAGTTTCTCTTCCTCCGGGGAGGAAATTGGTTCAATGCAAGTGGGTTTTTTGGACTAAGGTCATTTCATATAGAAGAAACTGCAAATATAAGGAAATTCTGGTAGCAAAATGTTTCTCCTAGGTCCAAGGTGTGGACTACCATGAGACTTTTGCACTGGTTGCAAAAATGGACTCCATCCGCCTAGTTTTGGAAATTTTTGCATCTAAGAACTGGGAAGTGCATCATATGGATGTTAAGTATTCCTTTCTGCATGGAGATATTCATGAGGAGATATACATGAATCAATGTTAGGGCTGCATTTCTGATCCATCTTTGGTTTTCAAGCTAAAGAAGTCACTATACGGGTTAAAACAGGTCCCAAGAGAGTGGTATTCCAAGATGGATTCCTTCCTTCTCTCACAAAACTTCCAAAGGTGTAAATCAGATCCAAATGTGTATATACAACAGTATGATAGTAATTTTATTATTATTGTTTTATATGTTGATGAATTACTGATTACTGGTAGCACAATTACTTCTATTTCAGTCATCAAAACTGCTCTCAACAATGCATTTGAAATGAGCGATTTTGGGCTCTTGAAGCAATTTCTGGGGCTTGAAATGAGCAAAATTTTGATGGGATAATGGTCACTCAGTAAAAATAAATATAAGAAATGTTAGTAAAGTTTAACATGGCTGAATGTAAGGATGCTCCATTACCTTTCCTTTCAGTGATCAGCCTTGAAGAAGGAAAAAGCACACCTCCCATGGATTGCACTATTTATCGACAGCCGATAGGTAGCTTGCTTTACTTCACTCATTCTCTACTTGATATCTATTATAATGTAAATGTTGTGTCAATATACTTGCAACAGCCTCATTATATTCATTGGAAGGAATCCAAGAGGATCCTCCAGTATATCCAAGGAACCAAGACATACGTCATTCACTATGCTGCAGACTCCGAGGTAGAGCTAGTTGGTTACATAGATTCTGATTGGGTGGGTGATTCTATTGATTGGAAGTCTACTTCCAGATATGTCTTCATGTTTGTTGGTGGCCCCATTTTCTAGTCTAGAAAAAAGCAGGATGCCATAGCATTGTATTTAGCATAGGCCAAGTACCGAGGAGCGGTGAATGCTTGCATCCAAGCTATTTCGTTTCAAGGCATTCTTTTAGAGTTTGATCTTGGTAGTACTTTGTCCATTGTACTATTTTGTGACAATCAAAGTGCTATTAATATATCCATAGATCTAGTTACTAGGAAGAAAACCAAGCATGTAGAGATACACATGCACTACATTAGAGAGTTAGTGCATGAGAGGACCATCATTATGCAATACTGCCCTACTGATGAGTAGATTGTAGACATCTTCACCAAGATATTTTCATAAAATAATTTCACTTACCTTCATTCACTATTGGGGGTGAGTTCATTAGGGTGATCAGACTACTTTCAGTGTTCAGCTTGAGGGGGGGTTTTTCCCACTGGGTTTTCCCTCTTTTCCTCAGTTAGATTGATTTTTGAGCATTGTTTTGAGTTACATTATTGTACATGGTGACCTATGGCCTTTGTTGTCAGGGTCTTAGCATTTCATGCACTTTAGGTTTTCTACCTCTTCTGAGTATAGCTTAAGGGGGGGTGTTGGAGACATTTACCCACCATGCATAGTTAATTTGGTCAATTTGGCCTTATTAAACCACTATCCTAAGTTTTATTGACTTAATTGGAATCATAGGATCACTATATGACATCACCATGAGTACACCCATGCCTACCTTCAGTCAAGGAGGCAAACTAAGCCTTCTCCTTCATTCTGGGAGGCTAACTGGAGCAATCCGGGGGTGATCTGAGTGTCATAAATAAATGATCTGAGGCTAACTGGTTACAATCAGTTAATTTGAGTAGTGGAGGTGCCTCCATTCATTATATTGATTATTTTATTAATATTTAATGAACTAGAGTCAATAAGGGTGCCTCCAACCACCTCTGATGACCAGTTTGAATTCAGTTAACCTCATCAGGGTTCATTGAAGTTATTGATTCACTACCACTTGTTGGTTGGCATGTAGTGACATGTGTCTAAGATACTTTAAATTAGACTCAGTCATTCATTGCACTCCGACTTCAATTAGGACTCAGTTGAGTCAATAAGGACTTGATCAATTGGTTAACTAGTGTGTTTACTGTGGCTTACAATCAGTGAAGCTACACCAATTCATTCAATTTGAATGAGCTCCTTGGGAATTTGAATTGTCTTGGCATTCATGCATATTTCATGATCATTATATTTTATTATTCATTATTCATTTGATTATATAGAGCTGCTACTTCCATTGCATCACCATTTTTCCAATTTTATGGATAATTGTCTGAATTCTTTGTGAGACTATGTTTTTAGTCCCTAGACCACTATGACAAATTAATAATTATGGCTTATAATAGTAACTAGTATTGAATTTGGACCCTATTTTAAATCAGCTTCCTATTGGTTCATAGGTAGTCACTTAGCCACCAAGACTTCCTGAAGATAACGCTTTGGCTTTCTCCTCACAAGGGTGTATCTAGTAAATCCGGTGGGGGTTGTTTCCCATTTTGCTTAGCAATTCCTTTCATTGGCTAGCTAATTTGGGGTTCCTATGGTACTCCTCACGATGATTTTTATGAAAAATCCCAAGTACTTCCCACAGTTTTTGCGGATGAGGCTTATGTCCCAAACCGATTTTGTTAAGTAAATTTGGTTACTTTTAAGGTTTCGCTCGGGTTCATGAACCAAGTTTGGTTGATTATTTGGTGTTATTGTGTGGACTTGTGTATGAAATTGTTACTTTTACTTATAGATATAACATAAGCACCTAATAAATAATTTCATGCGACACACTAGAAAAGGGTTGTACGAAAGCAGGTATGAAAGGTAAATGCAAATCAGAACAAGGTGCAAGACAAACAAGGGTTTGAAAATGGGTGACAGACTATGATGCTTGCAAGCTAGTAGTGTGACTACCCCATATTAATATCCTTCACATCAAAGAGGGAGTGATGGGATCTCAACAAAGTAAAAATAGGTCCACCTATAGATCCACAGGTCAAACCCCAAGTTCTCGGTGCTCAACAAGGATGACGCGAACACCATGAGACCCCCAATGATCTACACTCCCCGTAGCCTCCAAAATCACTTTTTTTTAATTTAAGGGAACAATAATAAACTGGGTACCTATTACTAAACTTACTCAACCCCCTGTCATATCTCAGAAGATACCAAAGGGTGATGACCGAGTAGAGGAGGATAGGCTAAACAAGTGTTCTAATTTTCAATTTTTAAAATGCAATATAGAAATGTAAACTACATAAATCAATCTTAGAAACAGACAGGTCATATGTGACAGTTCAATAGCCATGACTGGGTCACTCAAAAAGGAAAAATAGAGGCGACTAAACTAAAAAATAGAAAAGTCGCTTTCAGTTGGTCGACAGTCGCAACTGGGTCGCTCAAACTCTCCAAACAGAGGCGACTAGGTTACTCTTGGCTGCAAAACAAGCGTGACATTTCCATGGAAGAAAATTCATGTTTTACAAGGGTAAATTCATGACTTGGGTCATGGGTTCTAGCCCAAAAGGTGCGACTACGTCGTAGGTTTCTCCCCGAAAGGTGTGACACCGGATAGAACTAGGAAAAATTAAAAAAGTAGGTCAGGAGAGGTCGACAGGGGTAGGCACTAGTGTCGTACAGACTTGGATTGTCCACGTTAGGGTCCGATCAATGATGACTGAGACTCAAAATGAAATAAACACCTGCAAAACAAGAGGATCAAAAATGATCAAACCGGTATGGCCACCAAAACTGTAGTAGGGTTTTCACCCTTACTACATGCAAAAGCACCTCCCTTATGTCTATGAGACAGAAGGGTAGAGTTTGTGATTGAAAGATACAACACAAAAAATATTAGTAAACAAAAAACTAGTAAGCAACTACAACTAAACTAAATAAACAAAAAATATGACAAGTATACCTTCTCTTTTTCTTGAAAATGGGCCACCATGCCCTAAACTTGGAAATGGGTCGCCTCTCCACAGGTTGGTTAGTACGGAGGATGCCTCTACGTACTAGATGGGAGATGGTGGGGCTATTGAATGATTGAAAAAAGGAAGTGAGTACTTTGAGAATAGTGGCTTCTCACTGTACTCACGAAAATAGAATAATGGGAGAAGGAATAACTGAATTTTGTGATGGAGAACTCCACAATATTTTATAGTTTTTCCTGTCCTTTTCTCCTTTTTAGGGTTTTGAAACCCTATTTAGGGTTTTAAGCCCTATTTAAGGTTTTAATCCATTTTGTGGGTTTTTAAGCCCTTTTTGTGTTTTTAGCCATTTTGTGAGCTTTTTAGCCCTTTTGGGGGTTTTTAGCCCTTTTGTGAGCTTCTTAACCCTTTTTGTGGGTTTTTTGGACCTTTTTTATATTTTTGCACTTTTTGAGAGAGAATTAGGTTAAACCATAGTTGTGGAGGTCAAAAATGAGGGAAAAGGGGTAGGAAAAAGATATATGTATGTGGTTTACGACTTATATAGCTAGGTGAGAAATTTTTTGCGTTAATATTGTCAACTGGGTACAAGGTGATTCAAGGAACAAAACCCCTATGTAAGGGATCCAAGGCTCAAACCCACTTTGTAAGGGGTCAAAGGAACTGCAAGTGGGACTTGATGGCATCAATGACAACCTGTGGGGTCACTGCAAGTCCATGTTGGCATCAATGACAATTTCATTAACATATTGTTGGATTCCCTTGAATATTTTACCTCCTAAGTAATACTATTGTATTTAGTTGGACCATTGGGTAGTCAGAATTTGGTTTGGCACACTCTGGTTCAAGCTTGTTTGGTCGATCTCTTATCCATCTCTTTAATTATTTTTATTATTAACACAAAAAATTGCTTAACCTTCTCTATACAGCCTACACCAAATATAGACATCCATTACCTAAACCTTTTTGACCCCCACACCTATGTTTAACCTTATTCTCTCTCAAAAACTCAAAGAATAATAAAAAAGGGCCTAAAAATCTCACAAGAGAGCTAAAAAGCTCACAAATGGGCTAAAGCCCCCCAAAAGGGCCTAAAAACCCTAAAAGTTCCTAAAAGCCCCCAAAAGAGCTAAAAACATGAGAAAGGGGCTTAAAACCCTAAATGAGAGAAATAACTATAAATAAAGGGGTGGACGTACCCATCACACATGACATTTTCCTTCTGCCGTTACTATACTTGCATGAGTACTTTTAGAGACTATCACTCTCAAGCTACTCATCCCAAGTCACCAAATCTTCCATTTTCCTCATTTTCTCCCCTTCTTGTCTGTTGAGTCAACCTCCATAGTACCCATACCTATGGAGAAGTGGTACCATCCTAAGGAAGGGCACGGTGCCCCCCTTTTCAAGTAGTCCGGAAGGTATAAAAATATGGTTATTTTTTGTTTAGTTTTGTGAATTGTATGTATTTGTTTTATTTTTTGTTGCTAATAGTTTTATTACAGCTAGCTCCTTCATTCCAGGCTCTACCATTCCGTCCCTTTTACAGAAGGGAGGTGCATTAACACGTAGCCAGGGTTTTTTCCTAGATACAGTTTGGTGACCATGTTGGGTCGATCCCACAGGATCCCTAGTTTTTATAAGTTTTTTACAAGTTTTCTTTCATAGCTGTCCCTAATCAAGCCCTCATGAGGCCGATATGAGTTCATTCGGACCCAGTACCAGTTACTAGTGGTTGTTCTTGGCTCTATTTTTTTATTTTTCCTATTTCCAAGACAAGTCAATGATTTTAGAATGAAAGGAGCGACCCGGTCATTGATTCATCCCTGAAAGGAGCGACCGAGTCACTGATTCTGCCTCAAAAGGAGTGACCTTCCTCCCAGAGAACTGTCGCTGCTTTTCTTGGCCCAGAGGTGACCCAATCGCTACTGTTTGGATTGTTTGTGCGAATCAATCCAAGCTATCTAGAATCCAAAAGCGACCTCTCTATTTTTTAGTCATTTTTACATTTGTTTTCCTGTCTAGTTGACTGTTAAAATACAAATCTTCCTTCTTCTATGTTAGTTTCTACAAGTTTAATTTTAGTATTTCATTAATAAAACACATTGGAAATTAACCATATTGTTAAGCCCTTCCACCTCTACTTAGTCATCACCCTCTAGGGTCTTCTAAGATAAGACGGAGGGTTGAGAAAGCATAGTAATAGGCACCTGTCTTTGTCATTGTTCTTGTCCACTACAAACAAGTGCCTTGGAAGCTAGAGGGAGTGGAAACCATTGGGGGTTTCACAGCATTTGCATCCTCCTTGTTGAGCACTGACCATTTGAGGACTGACCTATGGATCTATGGGTGGGATTGTTCCCACTTTGATGAGAGCCCAACACTCCTTGGACTTGAGGGATAAAAAAACAGGGTATTCACACTACTGATTCACATTTTATAGTTTTTATTTCACTTTGGCTCAGTTTTATTTTACTGGTTCACATGTTACAGTTTGTATTTCCCATAGCTTTATTTGTGCATAAAATCCAGTATTATTTGCTCACCACATAATTGAAAATAATAATAATAATAATAAAAATAACAATCTCATACACAAAGTGCACACATTCACACCATGTAATTCAACCAAATTCGATTCATGACCCTGAGCGAACCATAAAAGTAACCAATTTACTTAATCAAAATCTTGCGGTTTGATGACATAAGTCTCAACCTACTTAACTATGGGAAGTGCTTGGGCTATGCCCTGAAACTCATTATGAGGAGTACCATAGGAAACCCAAAGTAGCTGGGCAACGAGAGGAATTTCCAAGAGAAATGGGCAATGACCCCTTCTGATTAACTAAAAACACCTTTGTGAGGAAAAATCCTAGTGTTGTCTTCTGGCAGTCTTGGTGGCTGAGTGACCACCTGCGAACCAATAGGAATCCATTAAACCAGGGTAAAAAATTCATTACTGGTTACCACCACCAAGACACAATTGATCCACCATGCTCTTCATCACGCCTAAGAGGTGACCCCCCTCAATTTGGGTCTTTATACCATCACCGTTGAGGCCCTCCTTGACAACTCTCCTCACCATCAGAAGGCCATACAGCCTCTGATTCTGAATTGGATACCTACCAATCCAAACCAAACCTGCTCACTGCACCGTCTATCCCCATGGCTAGAGTAAATCCCTACCCCTACTTTAGAGGGGTGGGTGGTAGCGGACCCATGTCCCTGCCTTACATCATTACCAACATCTCGATCAGCGGTCCTAATACCACTGCACATATGGTTGTGAATTCGCTACCCATTATTGGTGGCTCCACACCAACTCCTACAATTCCCATAGTAGCACCTTTCATACCTAGGGGTAGTGTCCCTTCCACAACTGTCTTTACTATCCCTGTTGTGGGAAGTCAACTTTAGGTGCCCCTAGTCATGCATGGACATCATGCTCCTGCAAACTCTGATGCCATCGTTGGTCCCTCCTACACCAACCTTGGTTCTAACCTCCCATTCATGGATCGCATCAACTTGCCTGATTTGGCCAAGTTAACCAATGACCCAATTAGCAATTAACCCATTTCCCTCCTATGCCAACCAAACTCCCATTAGACATTCCAATGTTTGAAGGGAAGGAAACTGAGTGCCCCCACAACCACACAATGTTGTTTCATCTATGGTTCTCTTTAAACAACATTGTGGATGATTCGATCAGACTTAGGTTGTTATAGCACACCCTCATAAGCGCTGCAACCAAATGGTATATTGAGCTACCTCAATCCTCTTACCTAGACTTCAATTCCTTATCCTTCATGTTCCTATAATATTTCCAACTCCCTCTTCAGATACAACAAGGGAATTGAGATATTGCTATATTTCAACCAAAACACTACAACTCACATAACTGACCACATACATGAGTGGGAGAAATGTTGTAGCCTTTGTAAGATTCAACTTGACGACGGGCTCTTTATGGATTGGTTATTAAAAAACATGCTACCACCTATAGCCAAGGATGTATCTATCAAACATCCCCAATTTGAGGAAGAGGCCATATTGAATCGTCCCAACCAACTGGCCCCCAATAACCAACAAGGGCAAGGTAATAAAAAATTCGCTAGGAACCAAGGTAACAACCAACCAAAAAGAGCCGACCAACAACCGAATCCTCCCAACAATATCGACATGAAACCACCGGATCAAAAGCCCCAACAACCTATTCCACTTGGGTGAAACGCTCTGCTACAGACCAACCATCCATGCAAACTATGCAACGTCTATGGTCATTACATGCATGAATTCCCCCTCATGGGTCGCGCCAAGCAGGTTCTCTAGAATGAAGCTCAATGTGGTACCAATGTGGAAGCTTAAGCTCAACCCAATCTAGCACAACCAGGACCTCCACCCATGGTGATCCAAAGCCTGTTACCACTCCAAGGATTGGCAGCAACCATGCATGTGCCCACCTGCCCCCACAGCTCCCGCCTTGACCCCACCTACAGAGACAAGTTTCCATCACCTATTGGCCATGAAAACTGAAGAGGTAAACTTGAATACTAGGTGCAATCAGTACGGGTCCACTACTAAAACCACTGACCAGTCAGCAGAATCCATATCCAACACAACCAACATACCACTTCACCTACCTACAGCCCCCGTTGATGGGGCAGCTTGAGGACCGTGATTCCCCATGTGACGGATTACCAACAACGCCATGGCTAGAGCTTCTTTGAACTATATTATCATTGAATAATTGGCCCAGTCACCTATGACCATGTCCACTCTAGAAGTGCTGAAAACATGCCCACCCCAGCAGAAAGCATTATTTTCGGCACTCGGTGTTGTGGATCCCTCCAACTCCAGATTGATCACATTTGATTTGGATAACGAAGAGCCTAGGATTTTATGAACCATTGCCTTCAACATTTTGGTATCAATTCAGAATTTCATTGTGCATCAATGTATTGTTGATGAAGGGGCTAGGAATCCATTTCTTTCATGTTGATGTTGGTCTCGCAGAACTCAAGTCCCCTACCCTCCAAACATCTACCACTACACTACGGGCCTAGGATGGCCACCCCACCAAATCCCAGAGAATTCTTTTGCATGTCCCCATATCATTAGCCAGTAAGATGGTTTTTATTGACATATAGGTTTTCAACACACAGCTAGATTATAATCTTCTCCTTAGACGAAGTTACATGTATGATATGAGAGTCATGGCATCCACTGTATTCTTCCTTATGATGTTCCCTCATAATGGGAATCATTGGAGGAAATTTCAACTCAAAATGGGCCTTTCAACCATAATTCAAATTCCATGTCATCATGTGTTAGCCAATGAAATTTCTTTAAATTTGAAATACCATATAGGTCTTAAACAATTTTTTAATATAAATTTGGGGATNCATATTTTCGACATATCTCCCTATGTTTTTAATCAAATTTTGATGGGGAGAGATCGTTGGATGTGAAATTAAATTTTACATCCAACGAGTACCCACTCAGTATACTTTTGATGGACCCCGCTACCCCAAAAATAAGAAATACCTGAAAAAACGTGATGATCACATCACGTTTTTTCAAGTATTTCTTGTTTTTGGGGTAGCGGGTTCAGTCAAAAGTATGTTGAGTGGGTACTCGTTGGATTCAAAATTTAATTTCACATCCAATGAGCTCTCCTGATCAAAATTGGAGTAAAATCACAAGGAGATATGTCAAAATTATGAAGAAAAAAAAGTAGTTTTTTTTCTTTTCTTCCTCCAAAATTAATAAATATTATTTTTTTATTTTAACAACTATTTTATTATTTTTCTTAGGAGGCCCATTTTGATTTTAAATTTACTCTAATGATTGTAATAGTGGACCAATTAACTTACCACGATCCACAGGGGCCGACCACACCAGCCAATGTCATCCCTACCAATGATACCTCCATCGACAACGTAGCCACCCCTTCCTTATTGGATGTAGGCCTAGGATTGTTCTTTGACACTTCCATGATGATTTACTTCCCATTTTTACCTCCTCCATGAGCATCAAGTGACACCGCAAATTTGTGCATGCTCTCATCCAACACTATTGCACCCAAACCCCAACCACATCCATAAACCCAACTACAGCTACAACCCCAATCACATCCATAGCCTCAAACACAATCACTAGGGAATTCCTAGGGCTCTCTCCCATGCCATATGATTCCCTTCCTTTTCTCACCATCTCGCATCGTAAGTAAGCCTGGTATGGCTACTTTAAACCTACCAAACTTTACGTTAGGGATTCCTGTGAGGTACCTAAATCCACTTACCCAACCTTTGATGCCCAAGGTTGTGTTGAATTCCATGAAACTCATTGCAGTCAAGACACCCCCCCCTCTTGGCCCCCAAAAAAATCCTTCCACACCTGCGTTAACCTTGCCTCCTCCAAAAGGACCTAGGGCAGAACCACTAAAGTAGTCGTTGAACCTCGACCAACTCCACCGTGCACCGTGTGCGATTCATAGGGTCATGCAACCCAGAATTCTCCAGAACCCCATCCTTTGCACACATCTAGATTCAATGGATACAACAAATAATATTCTGGTATTCATCCTCCTAACTTAACCAACAGTGAAAAACAAGTCTTGGAGGAAAAACCATGCATGCGCACTTTGTAGATTGTATGGACATTATTCTCACCACTTCCAAGACTTGGATGAGTTTTGAGCCACCCTTAGCAAACTTTGGAAACATTCCCTTGAATATAAAATCACTATTATTAAGGAGTTCCACCCTATGTTTTCTTCCTCAAACACCATGACTATTTACATGGAGTCCAGCTCCACTGACCCTTCTAGCTCCACAACCATCGATGATCCCTTGGATCTATCCAATCATTGATTCATAAATGATGAGGAGATACTTGAGGCCTTGACCACTCCTTAATACCCATGGGACGATATGCACCATTGCTCATTCTTCATCCCCAAAGAACCTTTGTCATTGTCAGACTAGTTTCTAGTAAAAATGAAGGATTTCATCCATGGGAAAGTTGATTGGTTCAAAAACCCCATTTGGGCACCATACGCCTTTGAAGAGGGGAACATGACCAATATATAACCTACCATCAAGGTCAACATCTCAACCAACCTGAATATCATTGAATACATCATGCTGGGGGCATCCTGCTCCTTTGAAGAATTCGCTTCCTACAAATCACTTTTTCAGGAGTTCCGTGACATCTTTTCTTGATCCTACACTGAGATGTCGAGGTTAGATCCATCCATTGTTGAACATCATATTGATACCTGGCCTGAAGTGGTACCCGTATATCAAAATAAGAGACCCATCCATCCTTCCAAAGCTATTGTGGTCAAAGCAAAAATTGAGAAACTATACACAACTAGTTTCATCTACCCCATCACATACACCACTTGGGTTTCCAACCCTATCCCTGTGAATAAAAAATAGGGCACCATTTGCGTCTGTATGGAATTTCGTGATTTGAATTTGGATTGTCCCAAAGACAACTTCCCAACCGCATTCATTGACCAAATAATTGATGCATGCACTGGACATGAGGTGTTAGAATAATCAACCCATAGTTACCTACCTTAGACATTAATTTTAATTATTTTTTTCTTATTACCGAGTTTCCTAGATTCCATTCTATGCTAGTTTCCTTCTACAAGTGCTAGAAGTCAACACCTACTAGAACTAAGTCATGGAGCACTTGAGAAACATCCTAGAAACCCAATTTAGCATGTCTTATTTATTCTAGATTCTCCAAAGCACATATCTACTTTTTTCTGAAAAGATGCCTTGTTTTATCCTGATTTAAGGCAAAAGGAAAATCTAGACTAGGTGTAGTTGACTTGTTTTTTTCCCACATCATCCTCCTTCCTTTTCTCCAAATAAAATCATGTATGAGTTTTCTTTCCATCCCTCTTCAGCTTTCCCACTTGACTTAGAAAATTCGTGAGCATCTTCATAGATTTGGAAACTGCTTTATGCACCTATGGGGGATTTGACTAGATTTAGTAAGCCTACTTTTTGACTATTTCAAATGGCATATTTATGCATTAAATTATTCCATGTAGTGATATATTGAAGCAGCCTATTACTTCACAAGGTTGGCTATTGTAAACTTATTGAATACATATTAGTGTTATGCTCCAATTTCAGTCTCCTTTGGTGTGAATTTTGCATGTTTGATTAGCAATTTTGTGAGTGTAATTGTTCTATCTCTTATGTTCAATTTCCACATGGTATCAGAGCCTTTTTATATTGATTTCTCTCCTTCCTTATTTCTATTACAGGTTCGACATCTTGACTGGGAGCACATTTTGCTGACTAGAGGGCATAGTTTCTGAGTTATGGACCAATCTCAGAAGATCATCTTGACTCCATTCAATTTATTTGAGTGGAAAGCTGAGATGGATATATTTTTGAGAGTGAAATATCTCTGTAGGATGACTATGGAAACTGAGGTAGAGCCCAATGCAGCTGTAGATAAAATTAAATGGCACAACAGGAGGGAAGGGGGCTATGGTCTTTTGTGTCTGAGCATTTCAAGAGACCTCCTCTTCCATCTTGATGGATTGAAATCACCTAGTGAAGTGTGGGAGAATCCAAAATACCTTTTTGGAAATGCAAATGATATGAGAGGACATCAAATCAAGAATGAGCTGATCTTCTTGAGTCCCAGTAGCTTTGAATCATTGCAACTATACTTTTTCAATTTTAAGGCCCTTGTTTCGTAGTTGAAACAATGTGGGATCAAAAAGAAGGAAGAGAAACTAGTTTTGGCCACACTCTCTAAGCTTGGTCCTGACTATTCAGTGGTTTTTTTGACCTTCCATGCCACCAAGTTGACAGCTCAAGCCTGGAAGATTCCTAAGCTTGCAGAGTTCATGGAATCCCTCACACAGGAGCTAGACAAGTTGGTGATGATGAGCACCATCAAACCTTCCAAAGACCAAGCTTCGGTTGCTGGAGATTCAAAAGGAAAGAAAAAATATAAAAATACACCTGAGCAAAAGAGAGACAACAACAAGTCTCAAGAGGATCCCCAAGGTTCCAAGAAGAACTCCCATAAGAAGAAGAACAAAGGAGAAATGAGCAAGTGCACATACTATAGTAAGGGTTATCATCCTGAGAGCTCTTGTATGAAGAAGGAAATTGACATGTTGACCCAAATCCTAGAGAAGAATAACATCTCCCTTCCTGATTTCTCAAAGAAGAGGGAAGGAGGATCAAATTCAGAGGATAGAGAGAGAGTACATGCCTTGATTGCTGGCACATCAAGCTCACCTAGCTTCATCATAGACTCTAGAGCTTCTAGACATAGGGTTTCAACAAAACAGACATTATTGTCTCTTGACATGTTAAAAGGTTCACCATACTTTTGGGAGATGACTCTCTCACTGACAGTTTGGGAAAGGGAAGGATTGATTTTGACCATGGTAAGTTCAATAATGTGTTGTATGTTCCAGGTCTTGCCTCTAATCTCTTGTCAGTGTATTAGATGAATCATACTGGGTCTGCAAAGAAGGTCATATTCTCCCCTGATGATGTTTAAATCACTAAGATTTTGAATGGTAAAGTCATAGAAAAAGGTGTTGTTGATCACACTCCAAAGGTATACAAGTTTTCCCATTTTCTACCCTACTCAAACCCCTCTGCTCTTCTGATTCATGCTAATGAAGAAAGCAATATTTGGAATGAAATATTTGGCCATATTAACTACAAGTATATTTTTTATTTGAGTGAAAAATATATGGTCATAGGTTTACCAAAGATCAAGTTTTCTAAGGGAGTCTGTCAAGGTTGTATCCTAGGAAAACACCCTGAGCACAAGTATGAGAAAGCTAGTCATGAGAGAACCTCTACACCTATTGATCTGATCCACATTGACATTGCTGGTCCATTCCCTCATATGTCCATGAGTCAAGAAAAATATTCACTGACCTTCATAGATGACTTTTCCAGGTATTGTTGGGTTTACTTCCTAAAGCATAAGTCTGAAGTTTTTGACCTCTTCAAAGTCTTTAGAGCCTTGGTTGAAAACCAGTCTGGGAGGAAACTCAAGGTACTCAGATCTGACAATGGTGGTGACTATGTTAATTGTGAGTTCATTTAGTATTGTAAATATGTAGGTATTCAGATGCAACATTCAATCCCTTGCACACCACAACAAAATGGTGTTGTTGAGAGAAAGAACAGATCACTAAAGGAGATGGGAACCTGCATGATGGAGGCTAAGAATTTTCCACCAAATTTTTAGGCTAAGGCTATAAACTGTGCATCCTACATTCCAAAATAGGTGCCTCATAAGAAACTTGATGGTTTGACTCCTTTCGAATCTTGGAGTGGGAAAAATCCATATGTGACCCATTTCAGGATTTTTGGCTTGAAGGCTTGGGCTAGAATTCCAACCGAAAAGAGGAAGGATTTGTAGCCCCAAATCCAAGAGTGCCTATTTGTTGGGTATTCAAAAGATTCAAAAGGGTACAAGATGATCAAATTGAGCACTAACAAATATTTGATTGAAAGAAGTGTTCAGCTCCAAGAAGAGCCTTGTTAGAATAATCAACCCATAGTTTACCCACTTAGACATTAATTTAATTATTTTTGTCTTATTAGCCTAGTTCATGTGTCCCACCTTGTGCAAGTTGTCTTTTACCTATTCATAGTGGTCAAAATTTCCTTATTTGACTCATGTAGCACATGGGAAATCCCAAGGAATCAAATCTTCTTTATTCCTGGCCTCCTAGGCACCCTTCTGCTTTTTCTGCTTTATTCCCTGCTTTTTCAGTGTTTTAAGGCAAATGGAAAAGCTAGACTAGGTGAGGTGAACTAGTTTTTTGTCCTCTTCATCCTCCACTCTTTTCTCCTTGAAAAATCATGTATGAGCTTCCATTCCACCGCTCTTTAGCTTTCCTAAGCCATTTTTCTAATTCGTGAGCTCCATGACAGATTTGGGATCAACTTTTTACACCTATGGGGGATTTGCTTATTTTTAGTAAGCCTGCTTTATGCTAGATTTGAATTGCTCCTCATGCATTCGAATCCCTGATGTATGTTATTTATTCAGAAACCTATTATGTTACAGGGTTGGCTATTGTACATTGAGTTAATACAGTTTAGTGATCAGCTCCAATTTCAGTCTCTTTTGTGAGTGATTTTGCATGATCAATTGTTAATTACTGTGAGTAAAATTAATCTATCACTGGGTTCAATTTCCACATGGTATCAAAGCCATTGTAGATCAATTTCTCTCATTCAAAATTGTTTTGCAGGGTTTGACATCAGTGACTGGGATCCTTCTACTGACAGCCAGGATAGATTTTCTAAGCTATGGATCAATCACAGAAAACTATCTTGACTCCCTTCAATTTATCTGAATGGAAAGAAGATATGGAGATACTGTTGAGAGTGAAAGTCCTCTACAGGGTGACAATGGCAACAGAAGCAGATCCCAATGCAGCTGTGGAGAAGATAAAATGGCACAACAGGAGGGATGAGGCCTATGGTCTCCTGTGTCTGAGTATTTCCAGAGACCTCCTTTTCCATCTTGATGGATTGACATCACCGAATCAAGTATGGGAGAATATTTTTGATCTTTTTGAAAATACAGATGAGATGAGGGGACATCAAATAAAAAATGAGCTGATTTCTCTGAGTCCAAATAGCTTTAAATCCCTAGAGCTATATTTCTCCAAGTTCAAAGCACTAGTTTTGCAGCTAAAACAGTGTGGGATCGAAAAGAAGGATGATCAGCTCATCCTGGCCATTCTCTCGAAGCTAGGCCCTGAATATTCAGTGTTTGTTTCGACCTTCTATGCCACAAAACTGACAGCTCAAACCTGGAAGATGCCTAGCCTTGCATATTTCATGGAATCTCTCACACAAGAACAAGATAAGCTGGTGATGATGGGCACCATCAAACCATCCAAAGATCAAGCTCTGATTGCTGGAGATTCGAAGGCAGATTCAAAAAGCAAAAAGAAAGCTAAAAAGCCACCAGAGCAAAAGAGAGACAAGAAACAGTCTCCGGAGGAGCCACAAGGTTCCAAGAAGAACTACCAGAAGAAGAAAAACAAAGGTGAAATGAACAAGTGCGCATACTACAATAAGGGCAATCACACTGAAAGCTCTTGTATGAAGAAGCAAATAGACATGCTGACCCAACTCCTGGAGAAGAATGGCATCTCCCTTCCAGAAAGCTCAAAGAAGAGAGAAGGAGGATCAAGTTCAGATGACAGAGAGAGAGTTCATGCATTGGCTGCTGGCACATCAAGCTCACACAGTTTTATCATTGATTCTGGAGCTTCAAGACACATGGTTTTGACCAAGGAGGCCTTCTCCTCACTTGATATGTCGAAAGGAGAACCTATAGTACTGGGAGATGACTCTCTCACTGAAAGTTTGGGCAAAGGGAGGATTGATTTTGATCATGGTCAGTTCAGCAATGTGTTGTATGTTCCTAGTCTTGCCTCCAACCTCTTGTCAATGTACCAGATGACCCACACTAGGTCTCCTAAGAAAGTCATATTCTCCCCTGATGAAGTTGAGATCACAGAGATCTCAAGTGGTAGAGTCATTGCAAAAGGAGTTGCAAATCATGCTCAAAAGGTATACATGTTCTCACACTTCCTACCCTATTCAAACCCCTCTACTCTTCTGATTCATGCTAATTAAGCCAACAAGATTTGGCATGAAATATTTGGCCACCTAAATTACAAGTATCTTTCTAATCTTAGTGAAAAAGAGATGGTCATAGGGTTTCCCAAGATAAAATTTTCCAAAGGAGTCTGCCAAGGTTGTATCCTAGGAAAACACCCAGAGCATAAATTTGAGAAAGCTAGTCATGAGAGAACCTCTGAACCCCTCGAGCTGATCCATAGTGATGTTGCTGTCCCATTCCCTCATATGTCCATGAGTCAGGCCAAATATGCATTGAATTTCATTGATGACTTTTCCAGGTATTGTTGGGTTCACTTCCTGAAACACAAGTCTGAAGTTTTTGGCCTATTCAAAGTCTTTAAGGCTTTGGTTGAGAACCAGTCTAAAAGGAAACTCAAGGCCCTCAGATATGACAATGGTGGTGAGTATGTCAAGTCTGATTTTATTAATTATTGTGCAGATTTAGGTATTCAGATGCATCATTCTATCCCTCACACACCACAACAAAATGGTGTTGCTGAGAGGAAGAACAGATCATTGAAGGAGATGGCAACATGCATGATGGAGGCCAAAACTTTGCCACCAAAGTACTGGGCCAAAGCTATCAACTATGCAGCCTATATTCAGAATAGGGTGCCTCATAAACAGCTTGATGGCATGACTCCCTTCGAAGCATGGAGTGGGCACAAGCCAGATATGACCCATTTTAGGATTTTTGGCTCAAAGGCTTGGGCTAGAATTCCAACAGAGAAGAGGAAGGCTTTGCAGCCCCAAAGCCAAGAGTGTATTTTTGTTGGATACTCTAAAGATTCAAAAGGGTACAAAATGATAAATTTGAGCACAAACAAAGCCTTCATCGAAAGGTGTGTTCAGTTTGAAGAAGAACCCCTTGCAGCAGTGGAAGTTGGAGAAGCCTCTTCTCCACCTGAACCTCAAGAAGTAAGTAAAGAGTTTGTTGAACATGATGATTCTAATTTTTCTGATGGATATGAGTTTATTGCATACCCTAACATCCCTACAAGGCCAAAATGGGCAGCCAAGACACTACATGCAGCAGGAGAGCTAGCTGGGGATCCCAATGACCCAAGGAGGACTAGATCTCAGTTTGAGAGTGGTCTGTGCATGAAGGATCCTATGTTTGCTGAAAAATGCTATTTGATGGTGGATTCTGATCCTCAAACATATGAATAAGCAGTAGGAGATCCAAGATGGAAAACATCCATAAAGGAGGAGTTCAGCTCACTCCAGAAGAGCAACACATGGGAGCTAGTGGATCTTCCCCCAGGGAGAAAGTTAGTCCAGTGTAAGTGGGTCTATAAGACCAAATTTTCTGCTGATGGTTCACCATTGAAGTACAAGGACATATTGGTATCCAAGGGCTACTCATAGGTTCATGGCATAGATTACAATGAGACCCTTTCCCCAGTGGCAAAGATGGATTCCATCAGGCTAGCCTTAGCCATTGCAGCCTCAAGGCAATGGGAGGTACATCACATGGATGTAAAATGTGCCTTCCTGAATGGAGATCTCACTGAAGAGATATATATACAGCATCCTCAAGGTTTTGATACTAACCCTTCTCTTGTGTGCAGGTTGAGAAATTCATTGTATGGGCTAAAGCAAGCCCCCAGGGTTTGGTATGCCAAGATCGATAGCTTCTTGCTATCACTGAATTTTTTTCGGTGAAAATCAGATCCAAATGTCTATTTGAAGTTAGTTAATGGTTCATTAATGATCATTGTGTTATATGTTGATGACCTCCTCATTACAAGAAGCTCAAAGGCTGAGATTGCTTCCTTAAAAGGAGCTATGAACCAAGCCTTCTCCATGACAGATTTAGGGCTCTTAAGTCAATTTTTGGGGCTTGATATTGCTCAAACCAAAGCTGGAATCAAGGTGCACCAGTACAAATATGCCTTGGACTTGCTGAAAAAATTCAAAATGAAGGATTGCAAAGCAAGCAAAACTCATTTCCTTTCAGGAGTGAAGCTGGAAGAAGCTGATTCTTCACCTATGGTAAACAATACACTGTATAGGCAATTGATTGGATGTTTGTTGTATCTGACACATACTAGACCTGATATTTATTATGCAGTAAGTGTGGCTTCTAGATATATGGATCAGGCTCATGAGATCCATTGGAAAGAATCCAAAAGGATCCTTAACTTTGTTCAGGGAACAAGGACACATGGGATCTTCTATAAAGCAAAATCTGATCTTGATTTGATTGGATTTACTGATAGTGATTGGGAAGGTGATAGCACAGATAGAAAGTCCACATTAGGATATGTGTTCATGCTTGCATAAGGGCCAATAAACTGGTCAAGAAAGAAACAGAGTGCCATTGCACTCTCATCTACAGAAGCAGAGTACAGAGGAGTAGTTAATGCAGCAACTCAATGTTTATGGTTGCAGGGTTTACTTGAAGAGTGTGGATTCGAACCAGAGTACTCAACTACCATCTACTATGATAACCAGAGTACCATTTGAATCTACAAATATCTAGTTCAGAAGCAGAGAACCAGACACGTTGAGATCCATATGCACTACATCAGAGAACTTGTGCATGATGGCACCATTCACCTACTCTTCTGTTCATCTTCAGAACAAGTAGTTGATATCTTCACCAAATAATTTTGTGAGAAGACCTTCAGCAATCTCAAATCACTATTGGGGATTGCTGATCATGCTGTGAAGCATGAGTGAAGACAAGATTCCAAAATTTTGTTTTACAGTCCATGATTAAGAGAGGATTTTCCCAAGTTGGTTTTGCCTCTTTCCTTGTTTAAATGGACATCCAGTATGTAAAGGGTGACTAAGTCTTGTTGCTAGGCCCTATAATTTTCTGATATATTACTCATAAGTCAGGCTTAAGGGGGGGTGTTAGAATAATCAACCCATAGTTTACCCACTTAGACATTAATTTAATTATTTTTGTCTTATTAGCCTAGTTCATGTGTCCCACCTTGTGCAAGTTGTCTTTTACCTATCTATAGTGGTCAAAATTTCCTTATTTGACTCATGTAGCGCATGGGAAAGCCCAAGGAATCAAATCTACTTT
The DNA here is from genome assembly GCA_001517045.1 of Pseudotsuga menziesii. Classification (NCBI taxonomy): domain Eukaryota; kingdom Viridiplantae; phylum Streptophyta; class Pinopsida; order Pinales; family Pinaceae; genus Pseudotsuga; species Pseudotsuga menziesii. The sequence goes on from LPNX010558880.1 coordinate 106,447, forward strand.
ATTCTTGGCCTCCTAGGTGCCCTTCTACTTTTTTTGCTTTATTCCCTGCTTTTTTAGTGTTTTAAGGCAAATGGAAAAGCTAGACTAGGTGAGGTGAACTAGTTTTTTGTCCTCTTCATCCTCCACTCTTTTCTCCTTGAAAAAGCATGTATGAGATGCCATTCCACCACTCTTTATCTTGTCTAAGCCATTTTTCTAATTCGTGAGCTCCATGACAGATTTGGGATCAGCTTTTTACAACTATGGGGGATTTGCTTATTTTTAGTAATCCTGGTTTATGCTAGATTCAAATTGCTCCTCATGCATTCGAATCCCTGATGTATGTTATTTATTCAGCAACCTATTATGTTACAGGGTTGTCTATTGTACACTGAGTTAATACAGTTTAGTGTTCAGCTCCAATTTCAGTCTCTTTTGTGAGTGATTTTGCATGATCAATTGTTAATTGTTGTGAGTAAAATTAATCTTTCACTGGGTTCAATTTCCACAAGCCTTTAGTAGCAGTTGAAGTTGGAGAGTCTTCTTCACCACCAGATCCATTGATTGTAAGTGGAGAGACTAATGAGTTTGCTGATTCTGATATGTCTGATAATGATGATTTGATTGCATATCCTAATAGTCCTACAAGACCAAAATGGGCAGAAAATACCATTCATGCAGCTGGGGAACTAGCTAGAAATCCTAGTGACACTAGGAGGACCAGATCTCAATTTGAGAGTGCCCTTTGTGTGAAAGATTATCCATTTGATGAGAAGTGATATCTGATGGTTGAAATAGATCCATAGACATATGAAGATGCAGCACATTATCCAAGATGTCAAACAACCATGAAAGAAGAATTTAGCTTGGTCCAGAAGAACAACACTTGGGAACTGGTTGATCTTCCCCCCAGGGAGGAAGCTAGTTCAATGTAAGTGGGTTTTCAAGACTAAGTTTGCTGCTGATCGTTCACCTTTGAAATATAAGGCAATATTGGTAGCCAAGGGCTACTCACAAGTACATGGTATTGACTACAATGAAACCTTTGCACCAGTGGAAAAGATGGACTCCATAAGGCTAGCTCTAGCCATTACAGCTTCGAAGTAGTGGGAGGTACATCACATGGATGTGAAGTGTGATTTCTTAAATGGAGATCTCACTGAAGAGATTTACATGCAGCAACCTGAAGGGTTTGTTTCTAATTCATCTTTAGTGTGCAGGTTACAGAAATCATTGTATGGGATCAAGCAAGCCCCCAGGGCTTGGTATGCCAAGATTGATGGATTTTTGCTATCACTAATTTTTGTTTGATGCAAGTCTGATCTTAATGTCTATTTGAAGCTGATTCATGGGTCTTTGATGAATATTTTCTTGTATGTCGATGACCTTTTTATTACAAGAAATTCAAAGAAAGAGATTTCCTCCTTGAAGGATGCAATGAATCATGCATTTTCTATGACATATTTGCGATTATTGAGCCAATTCTTGGGTATCGAAATTGCTCAATCCCAACATGGAATCGAAGTACATTATTCCAATTATGCTATGGATTTGCTGAAAAATTTCAACATGAAATATTGCAAGCCAAGCAAGAGTCCCTTCCTTTCAAGAGTTAAGCTTGAAGAAGAAGGTTCTTCTCCTATGGTAAATAATACACTGTATAGGTAGGTTATTGGGTGTTTGCTTTATCTTACACACACTCGACCTGATATATCTTATGCAGTTAGTGTGTCTTTGAGATACATGGATCAGCCTCATGAGATTCACTGGAGAGCATCCAAAAGGATCCTAAACTTTGTTCAAGGAACAAGAACTCATAGGATCTTCTACAAAGCAAAATCTGATCTTGATTTGATTGGGTTTACTAACAGTGATTGGGCAGGTGACAACACAGACCAAAAGTCTACATCAAAATATGTGTTCATGCTTGCAGAAGGACCAATTAGCTGGTCAAGCAAGAAGCAGAGTGCCATAGCACTCTCATCTACAGAAGCAGACTATAGAGGAGTTGTAAATGAAGCAACTCAATGTTTGTGGTTGCAGGGGACACTTGGAGAATGTGGTTTCAAATTAGATTTTTCAACTATTATCTACTGTGATAATTAGAGAACCATTCAAATATGCAACGATCCAGTTTAGAGACATCGAACCAAGCACATTGATATCCATATGCATTACATCAGACAACTTGTGCATGATGGCACCATTGATTTACTCTTCTATGCATCTTTAGAACAAGTAGCAGACATCTTCACCAAAGTTTTTTGTGAGAATACATTTAGCAATATCGAATCAATGTTGGGGATTTCTGATCATGCTATGAAGCATGATTCATGAAAATATTTCCAAAATTTTGTTTTTCCTATCCATGTTTAACGGAGGATTTTCCCACTGGGTTTTTGCCTCTTTCCTTGGTTGTATGGACAAGCAGTATGTAAAGGGTGACTAAGCCTTGTTTCTAGGCCCTATAATTTTTTGATATTTAATCATAAATTCAGGCTTAAGGGGGGGGTGCTAGAATAATCAACCCATAGTTACCTACCTCAGACATTAATTTTAATTAATTTTATCTTATTACCTAGTTTCCTAGATTCCATTCTATGCTAGTTTCCTTCTACAAGTCCTAGAAGTCAACACATGCTAAAACTGAGTCATGGAGTGCTTGGGAAACATCTTGCAAACCCAATTTAGCATGTATACTTTATTCCATATCCTCCAAAGTGCATATCTACTTTTTTTGAAAAGCTGCCTTGTTTTATTCTGATTTAAGGAAAAAACAAAAGCTAGACTAGGTGTAGTTGATTTGTTTTTTTCCCACATCATCCTCCTTCCTTTTCTCCAAATAAAAGCATGTAAGATTTTTCCTTCCATCCCTATTTAGCTTTCCCACTTGACTTAGCAAAATTCATGAGCATATTCATAGATTTGGAAACTGCTTTATGCACCTATGGGGGATTTGACTAGATTTAGTAAGCCTACTTTTTGACTATTTCGAATGGCATATTTATGCATTCAATTCTCTCATGTAATTATATATTGCAGCAGCCTATTAATTCACAAGGTTGGCTATTGTACACTTACTGAATATAGATTAGTCTTATGCTCAAATTTCAGTCTCCTTTGGTGTGAATTTTGCATGTTTGATTAGCAATTTTGTGAGTGTAATTGTTCTATCTCTTTGGGTTCAATTTACACATGAGATATTTTACTTCATTGATGGTTTTTTTGGATACGGCCAAATTTAGATCCAGCAGGAAGATTGATACAAACATTAGAGGAAATTTCAACTCAAAATGGGCCTCCTAAGGAAAATTAATAAAATAATATTTATTAATGTTGGAGGAAGAAAAGAAAAAACTAATTTTTGTTCATATTTTTGACATATCTCCCTATGCTTTTACTCAAATTTTGATCAAGAGAACTTGTTGGACGCGGAATTAAATTACACATCCAATGAGTACCCACTCGACATACTTTTGACGAGACCTGATACCCCTAAAACAAGAAATACCTGAAAAATGTGATGATGATGTCATCATTGCGAGGTAGTGGTTCCATGTCCAACGATCTCTCTAGATTTAAATTTGAGTAAAAACACAAGAAGATATGTCAAAAATATGAACAAAAAAAGTAGTTTTTTTTTATGATATCTATCCCCAAATTTATATTAAAATTTTGTTTAAGAGGTGCTCCCTTTATGAATTTTAAAGAATTTTTATTAGCTAATAGATGATTACATAGAATTTGTATTATTTTTGGAAGGCCCATTTTAAATTGAAATTTCCTCTAATGACCGCGTTGACAACCCCTTGGGGCACATTTGCATATCGAGTGATGCCCTTTGGACTAAAAAATGTTAGAGCCACTTTCTAGCACACCATTACATATTGCTTCCATGACCTTTTTCAAATTATATTGGTTTATCTAGATGACCTTACTGCTCAGTCACAGAAGTGCACTCAACAATTAGACGACTTGCAACAAGTCTTCCTGCAATGTCGCAAGTACAAAATCTGCTTGAACCCTCTCAAGTGTGTTTTTTGTGTCCCACCAGTCTGTATACTTGGGTTTAATGTTTCACACAAAGGGATGATAGTTTACCCTCTTAAATTTGAAGCCATCCTCGACCTTCCCTCACTACAAACTCTACACCAAATGCAGAGTATCCAATGCAAGGCCAATTTCTTTCGTTGCTTTATACAAGAACACACTACGAAAGCCAATGGTTTCTTGCGTCTGATTCATATCAACATTCCATTTATTTGGGATTAGTAGGTGAAAGAATCATTTGATGCACTAAAACAAGCTTTGGCTTCCACACCATTACTATCTACCCCTGACTTCACTCAGGACTTCATCCTCTACGTGTTGGCCTCTAAAATTTTCATCACTGGAGTTTTGGTCCACGAAGACAATGCTCGTCAAGAGAACATAATTTACTACATTCTCCAGAAGCTGAATGGTCCCCCCTATAATATTATCCTAAAGAGAATATGGCCCTCCTCATCGTATTCTCGGTCCAAAAACTGTTCCATTACATTATCGCAAACCATACTCGAGTAGTGGCCGATTCCAATCCTATGTGGTACCTATTCAGCCTATACCTCCTACAAGGTCGCATGTCCAAGTGGGTAGTCATCCTCCAGAAGTTCGACTTGGAATTCGTTACACCGAAAAGCACCAAGGAATTGACACTAGCTATGCTAATGATAGACTTTCCCCATTGTTTGCACCACCACCACTCATGACCAACCTTTCTGAGGAACTCTTATTTATCATCTCCATGGAAGATCCTTGGTATGGGGGAATTCTCTTATACTTGCATGCCCAAAATTTTGAGGCTCACTTAAGCCGCAAAGATAGACAGTGCATCCGACACCAAGTCGCTCTCGATATCCTTATTTCTGTATCGTCAGGGTGTCGACACCATATTACCTTGTTTCCTCACCCATGATGAGGCTGAATAGGTCCTCAATGAATGTCATAGTGGGGCCTACACCAACCACCTCTTCGGTTTGGTGACTGCTCAAAATATTCTACGTGGTGGCTATTTTTGGCCTTCCATTTTCACTAATTGCATCGAGGCATTCAGACATTGTCGTAGCTGCCAAATATTTTCCCCAAAAATAAGGAATACCCCCATGCCACTACATTATTGGCCATAAATACATTATTGTGGTTTTCAATTACTTCACTAAGTGCACCAAGGCCATTCCCACATTCGATTGCAAAGATGAAACAACAGCGCAATTTTTATTCAATCACGTCATTTAATGGTTCGGTGTTCCCAAACAAATATTCTCTGACCATGGTAAACATTTTGAAGACATTGTTTGGACAGAGCTTTCAACCATGTTGAAGTTTGAGCACCAATTTAGATCCTCCTACTACCCCCAGGAAAATCTCCCAGTCAAAGTAGTCAATAAAATCATCAAGACCATGCTCCAATGGATGGTCGAAAACCACAAAACCAACTGGCACGACATGCTTTTTTCTACCCTATGTTCCTACCACACTTCCACAAAGACCGCCACCAAATTCTCCCTATTCCATTTGGTACATGACGTTGAATCGGTACTCCCCATAGAGTTCTAGATCCCATCACTCTACCTAGTCGTGGAACTCCTTCCCAACACTTCACCTCTCGAAGAACACCTCCTTTTTCTCAAACAAACCAATGAGGACTGTCACACTTCTCTCCAAGCTATCGAAGAAACCAAAACATAGTTGAAGTCACATTTTTACTCCCATGTCCACCCTCACACCTTTAGCAAAAAAGATATGGTCCTTTTTTATGACCAAGCCAATGATAAGTTGGGAAAACGAAAGTTCAAATCCATGTGGTATGAACCATATGTCTTTTGCTACTACCTCAGAAAGGGGGCATACATTCTTGTGGGATCTGATGGAAAACTCTTAAAGAACCCCTACAATGGGCTCTACCTCAATATATTTTACGCCTAACATCACCACAATGAGTCACTTATAGCATAGTTTTCTCTTTTTTGTTTTACATATTTCTTGAAGTGAGTCTTACACTTTGATTCCTTGATGGATCTAGATGGATCCTACCTTGTGTCACTACACTGGATTTGCTGATGGAGCAAGCAGATGTTCCCCAAATCTCACCTCAGCTACATGGGTTCTCTATTCCCTGTCACATGAGTTGATCCACATCGATGGAATGTGTGTGCGAATCACAACAAAAAACCAGGCTGAGTATGATGGTGTCACTAGCCTCTTGGATGTCGCCCTCCAGTTGGGTATTCATCACCTTGATTTCTTCTTAGACTCCCATCTGCTTCTCTCCTAGTTGAATAACCACTATCGGGTACGTGATCCTTGCCATTTTAGAAAACTACTGTGCACTAAATAGTTGGTTAGAACTTTTGAATCCATTACATTCACACATGTTCCCAAAAAACTCAATAGTGTTGCAGATCAAATGGCTAACGATATTCTAGAATGGTATTTTCATCACCGCATATAGGAAGCATATAAAAAATTGCATCATGCATCAACATATAATCATGCATACATATGTAACATACATCATCTAGGCATTTTTCATCATAAAAAGACTCACATAAAAACCAAAAAAAGTGCATCCACATGCATCAAAAATATATATATCTATAAAATGTCAAAGTGTTCAGTACAAAATGAGAAGACACGCAAAGCTTTCTCAGCTGAATACATATGTCGATACAAAAATCCTAGTGCATTGCACTAGGGTAAGCACCACCAACTGCTAGTCAGAGTTGGAACCCTCATCTTGGTCCTTTGAATCCTCCTTGGACTCCTCCTCCTCCTCCTCACCAGCTTTATAATCATCATCCATAGCCACATCTCTTTGCGCTACTACTCGCACATACTCAGCAACAACAACAATCCTCTTCATGAGAGGAATCCACTCAGGGGTGGCATGGTAACAAGTAGTAATAAGCTCATCATCTAAATATTTCCAACCATTGTCAGTATCTCCCTCCAATAGTGCTCAATAATATATAGGATCTCTTCCATAGTATGCTTCTCCCTCATGCATCTATGTATGGGTGGGTCTAGTACCTCCACCGTGACCATACAATGTTGGTATCCTGCTGGAGGGAAAGGACCAACATATGCAGATGCACACAAGCATGTCATTAGTCCCTATATATAAACTAGCTACCAATAAGATAAGTACTCTATATATGAATGTAAACACATAAATATTCATGTATACATACCGTATGGTCCCCAGGCCTAGCCTAGAGGTTGGGGCATCTCTGGGTCTCCCTGAAAGTCCATCTCATGGTACAGGTAGTCCTCAATGACTACCAGGAGCTTCCTCCACTGAGATAGCAGTTCCTAAGTAAAAAATTATGCCACCATGGCTCCCCCCTCCTGCACTATCATCTCACACCATCTGCGCATCTGAGGCTCTCAAGGCCCACCATCCTGCACTATTAGGTGCGGTCGAAGGGCCAAAACTCTCTCAAAGAAGAAATAGCACAAAAAGGAAGAAAAATAAAAGCCTCCACCAACCATTTTGTCGTGGTTCAGTGCACATCAAACTACAGTCAAGTACATATGGGCCCACACATAATATGTTCCCCCCATCGCACTCTCCACCATCTGAAGCTACCCTCGAGATATATTATGGTTTCCAGATGAACCCAAGATATGTAGAACCATCACTACAACTACATGAGTCAAAAGAATATTAATATCAACCAATAAAATGTATGACCCATGCACATACCCAGAGGCATAACAGTGTCTCTCGCAGAGGTCATCCAAAATATCCCTGTGTGAGAGCTTCAGTGCCATATCGCTAAACACTTCAGTGCCATATCGCTAAACACTCCCAACATCAGGCACCCAATCAGGAAGTAAACATCTCACAATTTAATATCAATACATTGTCCCTGTATGATGAAGCACTCTCCCACAACATCCCAAAAAATCACCAAAGTCTCAAGTAATAGTCATAAGCTCTTCATCAAAGGAACCTGCTTGAACTTGAGAAAACTACCGATGGGCTAGTGCATCCCATGCACCTGCAGTTCTTAGAGCCTCCCACTATATCTCTTTGCAATCCTGCTCCGGCCACATAGATCCAACCATCCTACACAATAACTAAACCCATGTTAGCCACAGCTATCAACAAAAACCCATCCAAGGGAAAATTCACTCCTTGTTGTTTAGAACCAGTGACCAAGTCTCTCCTTTTGGACAAACAGGTCCGACTGAGTCACACCTTAAGGCCAAACAGATGTGACTTCAAGTCGCACATTTCTCCCCGATAGAAGCAACTGAGTTTCTTCTGTATGGCCAAAAAGAGCGACCTAGTTGCAGTTTTGGCCTTGAAAGTTGCGACCCAACTCAGAGAAGTGCTTTAATGGCAGCTTAGTCCCCTGGGTGAGCAAATAAAAAAACCAAAACACTAAAAGAGATGAGTTTTGCATGTACTCTTACCTATAATTCGTGGATCAGAAAATCACCGGTCAAAATGGAAGAAATCGGCAAAAGAAGAATGGGGTCCTCCACTCCAACCCAGCATTGAAGAATAATAATGACACTTGTCATGTGGTCCCCCCTATTTATAGGCCTCATTGGGCCATTTTTTCTTCTGAGCACTGCAGAGCCATTCGGAGTCTGTTTGGGACGTCGTTCACACTGTTGGTTTCAATTTTTTGAACCCTATCTTTTGGTGAGACCCTTATCTCACATTTAACCCATTATTGTTTGGACCATTTCTCAGAAGTCACCTCAAATAACACCCCTCCACATGGGTCTCCCTCTGTATGTCTTGGCATGTTCACGAGCCATCTACTCCATCCACACTACACAGTTGATCACCTTTGACCACCACTCATTGTCCTGCAAGGAGGCACCATTAGTGCCCCCTCCTCTGGTTGAAAATGGCAGATTTTTTGTTAAGATATTTTTTTACTCCTAAATGAATGAAGAGATCACCGAGCACACTTTCTTTCTTTCTCTCTCATTAAAGTATTGGAAAGGGAATCTACATAATCTTGTTTAACTCCTTTTGTAGACTGTATAGACTACCATATGGAAAGGACCACCTCAGCACACTCAATATAGGAATGTTTCCCTCTGCATCCTTTTATGCTTTCTTGAGAATTGGGACAAAACTCTATGAAAAATCTCATCATGGGTTGTCTTTAATATCTTTTCCATCCTTCTCATCAAGAAAAGATTGCCGAGAAAACTTGGTTTTGTTCATGCTCGTAAAAGTATGTGAATGATCATACCGTCAATACAGGTTAAACCTTTTCCAGCGTGATTGGACTACCAATGGTAAAGAAGTCTCCCATCCCTTAAAAAGGGTGGAAAATCTCTCCTATGTACACTTTTATCCTTTTTCAATCATAGGAGACTATCAACAAAAAAGAGACCCCACTGGAGTCTTCTTCATGTTTTTAGACTCTCTAAAATTGAGAGAATTACTCAGCATTTACTTTCTTGGGCTCGTTAAAAATTCACAAGATCGTGCCATAATGGTGTCTTTAGGTGCCATCCCATATGTTACAGTTTGGCATCATTCCTGTTGTAAAGGAAAGTTTCCTATGGCTAGGGTTTAAGAGGCCATCAACGTACTAGGGTTGAAAGGTGGATGCAAATGGTTCTACAAGCAAATATAAACAAGATTCAGAGATTAGAATGGTTCAAACCTTTTCCAAATGAAGGTTGATCCAAGTCACCCTTCAATCCTCTTCTTGCTCCTCTTTCTCCAAGAGACTTGCAAAACAAATTATGCTTTCCTCAAACCATTATGACCACATATATAGCAATGATAATCAAATAAACATGAAATAATGATCTGACTAACATAATCATATGATCATAAACAGATATTCAATCACACATTGAACAATTATTTGGGAAGAAGAAGGACATCACATCTTTATTAATCTTGAAAACAAGTACAAATATACCTTCTCTTCAAGTTGGGAACTTCACGGAACCTTGATCTGGTTCTGCTGCTTCTCTTCTCCAAGGAACTCAGCCTCCAAACTCTACAACACAAGGAGAATTCTTCTAGGGAAAAAGTGTGGGCAAAGAGAGTCCCAATTCCTCTAGCATGACAATGTAAAAGTCCAAGTCCCCTCTCATGGACCTCTCTACCTCTATTTATATGCTTTATGATGAGATAGGGTCGAAGACAAAGTAGTTACAACTGAAGGAGTCAACTGCATAACTACCCAAACTACCTGAATTTCAAAAAATGTAATTTTTTTACATTTTAAGGAGGAATACGTAGGTTGCAGAGACAATAGTCACATATGAAGGAGGTATATGAGGGTTGCATTGTAAATACTCGCGTATTTAGGGAAAATGTGAGTATTATATATAACAAGTTGTGTAGAATGCGCAGGTTTCCTTCCTTAAGGAAACTCGCGTATACATCATAAAAGCTCATTTTTATGGTACTTCTGAGCATTTTCAAACTTTCGTGTCTTCTAGAGAGTTTTTGATAAATGAAATATATTTCTAACAGTGCATATATGACATCAAACATATTTACAAAAATCCATATATGGATCCTCCAAGTTAGGTGTTTTTTTTAGTGACTTTCAGTGACTTTCATGAAGTGTCATCATGGAAGTGTCGACATGCAACGAAATCATGGGAAAGTGGTCACAAGCAGAGATGTGTAATTTTGAGCTATAATAACTCCCCCGTTGGGTCGCCTTTGTTCATAGTATTTTGCAATGAGTCTTCCTTGGATCCCCTAGATATCGAAAGTCTAAGCTACCTCCCCCAAAGTATTTCCCATCTACAGTTACATTCCTGATATTACAACTATGATCCCTCTCCCATGATTCAGTTTCATTTGCTGCCACATCATCCCTACTATCATACTATTAACAAAGGAAATTTGAGTCCTCAACAATTCCCCTTCCCCTGTTCCCCCACTAGGTGAGATAGTCCCCAAATTTTCCCACAGCCTTGGTTATCCCCCTCGTGCTTCTTGTCATTGAAACCTTATTTCCTTGATAAGTTGCAGGTATCCCTCTATCAATGACAACACATCTATTCCAGAGGATAGACCCAGAGGTCCCTATATCTGGGTTTCATTAACCTAATTGATGAATTCATTGGACCACTTGAGAGGATTCCTTAGTGCCTCTTGAGATGGTTGTGTCTCATGTGCTCAACTTAAGCTACATCATCGCACCATTGAGATTCATATAGGGTATTGGTATGCATAGTATTTGGTCGAAGATCCCAGTTGTTACCTAAATCTAGCACATTGATGAGTCTATTAAGAGACCCAAATAGGTTCACGTCCCTTTTTATTTCCATGTTGCATTGGAAACAGTGAGCAAAAGATCCTATACCATTGCTTCTGTATAGATTCATGATTGATGTGGCATATTGTACCACAGAGACTCCGACTATTCATCAGTGAGTCCTTACAATTATGTATACTTCCACATCGAGCAGATCATCAATTGTGAATATATTTCATTCAATGAGAATGCCATGGGTTCAATGTATCGGTGTGGAAATTGAACCCAAGAGATAAAACAATTACACTCACAAAATTGCCAATCAAACATGCAAAATTAACATCAAAGGAGACTGAAATTGGAGCATAACACTAATCTATATTGAATAAGTGTACAATAGCCAACCTTGTGAAGTCATAGGCTGATGCAATATATAATTACATGAGAGATTCGAATGCATAAGGATTCCATTCGAAATAGTCAAAAGTAGGCTTACTAAATCTAGTCAAATCCCTCATAGGTGCATAAATCAGTTTCCAAATACACTAAGATGCTCACGAATTGGAAAATTCAAGTAGGAAATCTAATAAGGGATGGAAAGAAAACTCATACATGCTTTTATTAGGAGAAAAGGATGGAGGATGATGTGGGCAAAAACAAGTCAACTACACCTAGTCTAGCTTTTCCTTTTGCCTTAATTCTCAATAAAACATGCAGCTTTATAGAAAAAATAGATATGCACTTTGGAGGATTTAGAATAAAGCAGACATGCTAAATATGGTTTCCAAGAGGTTTCCCAAGCACTCCATGACTCATTTTTAGCAAGTATTGACTTCTATGACATGTAGAAGGAAACTAGCATAGAGTGGAATCTAGGAGACTAGGTAATAAGACAAAAATGATTTAATTAATGTCTAAGGTAGGTAAGTATGGGTTGATTATTCTAACACCCCCCCTTAAGCCTGAATTTATGAGTAAATATCAGAAAACTATAGGGCCTAGAAACAAGGATTAGTCACCCTTTACATACTGCTTGTCCATTAAACCAAGGAAAGAGGCAAAAACCTAGTGGGAAAATCCTCCCTTAAACATGGACAGTAAAACATAACTTGTCATCAATCATTCTTCACAGCATGATCAACAATCCCCAGCAGTGATTTGAGATTGATGAAAGTCTTCTCACAAAAAACTTTGGTCAAGATGTCTACTACTTGTTCTAAATATGCACAGAAGAGTAGGTGAATGGTGCCATCATGCACAAGCTGTCTGATGCAGTGCATATGGATGTCAATGTGTTTGGTTTGCTGTCTCTGAACTGGATCATTGCATATTCAAATGGTGCTCTGATTATCACAGTAGATAATAGTTGAAAAATCTGATTTGAAGTCACATTCTCCAAGTATTCCCTGCAACCACAAACATTGAGTTGCTGCATTTTCAACTCCTTTGTACTCTGCTTCTATAGATGAGAGTGCTATGGCACTCTACTTCTTACTTGACCAGTTGATTGGTCCTTTTACAAGCATGAACACATATCCTGATGTTGACTTTCGATCTGTGTTGTCACCTGCCCAATAACTGTTAGTAAACCAAATAAAATCAAGATCAGATTTAGCTTTGTAGAAGATCCCATGAGTTCTTGTTCCTTGACATGGGGTCTTCACCTAGGGACCAATATGATATCACATTCATTCATATTGGGGTGGTTAAAAATAAAAAATTAAAAGTCAATATAATGGTGGTATATTAGGGGTAAAACAACATTTTTTTAAGTATATAAATATCCAATATGTTTGGGGTTATTTTATTCAGAATTTTTGCGTGCACCCTTCACCACCATTGCTCCGCCATAAGCCTGCGTGCACCCTATGTATGCTGCATAGGGTTTTAGTGTGGTTTTCTCAATTGTTTTTATGGGTTTTCCCCATCCTTTTTTTTAGATAACAAGGGCATTTTTTCATGGTTTTTTCAAATCGTAGCAGTGTTGGTCCTCGGGTTTTATCCATCGTGTTTTCTTGAAAACGAGGGCATTTTTTCTGGTGCTTAGGAGTATTGGTCTTTGGGTTTTCACCATCGTGTTTTCTAGATAACCGAGGGCATTTTTTCTCTATTTTTTGGTCATGGGTTTGTGGTGGGTTTCTTGGTGCATAGTAGTGTTGGAGGAGGCATGTTGGAGAGCCACTACATAGGATTCTTATTCTTTCGTGCCACCAATTATCGCCCTCACACTGTCTTTGCTGCTGCTGCTGAACAATCAATTGGATAACAAGTAATTATGTGATGAATTTTGCAAGAAACCTATAAAATTATGTTATTAATTATATTAGAAACCTATTATAGACATCTGTTCTAGTGGAAATTACAGGCAATTGGATGGACTCCATTATTGTTTGGAAATATTAGGGTTTGAACCTGTGAGTATTCAAGGATCTGTGCAGAACAATGCTTCTTTTAAGAAAGCGTTGGCAATATATATTGACACGATAGATTAAAATTTGGCAGTTCCATGGATAGCCAGTGGAAATACTAGGACTTTAACATGTGAATAACATAGGACTCTACAGAATATTTTGATTTTAAGAAAACACAGGTTATATATGTTCAAATGCTATGATAGGTTAGAGATTGACAGTTTCATGGATATTTAGAGAATGGAAAAAAACATGGGGAGTGTTGGAGAAGAGGACGTAACTCCTAGCAATTTTGAGGATGGGGACTTGGAGGCTGCACCAATTGTATTGCCAAATTTGTCTTCTGAAGCCTCTGATGAGAGCTTAAGGGAAACTCTTTTGGAGCTCGAATCTGAAAAAAATCAAGGAAGGCCATTGAAACCTCGAAGTCTGAATTGGAGAGTGCATTTAGTTGCTTGAAGGATCTTGCACACAAGGCACTTAAGAAAAGGGATGGATTTGCAAGGCAAAGGGATGAATTTGCAAGGCAAAGAGATGATGCTCTGCATCAAAAGGAGGAAGCTTACCAAGGAAAAGAAGTAGCTGCACAACAGTTAGATGAAGCTTTAAGATTGAAAGAGGATGCGATTAAGCAAAGAGATGATATTTTGCGACAACAAAATGATCTTGGAAGACAAAAGGATGAGATTAATCATCTGAAGGAGGAAGCAACTAAAGCATGAGAGTCGTCAAGGTCAGAAATTGAAGCAGCAGCTCAAATGTTGATCAATAGTACTGAAAAAATTACTAGAAAAGTTAGTTCCATTAAGAGCTTTGGTACTAGGCTTCCAAGGAGTTCAAAACATTCAGGTTTGGCTGCCATTGCCAATGGAGAAACCAAGAGGGAAAAGGAAATAGTTGAATAAATCCTTAGGAAAAATGAAATTATTATGAAAGGAAGAAATGATGTCTGTGAGAATATGGAGCAGAGGAACTATCAGATTGCTATAGAAGTGTCCCAATTGGAGGCTACAATTATTGGTCTTAGAGAAGAACTGGGGAGCAAGTGTATTGAGTCAGACAATTTACAAAAGCTAGTCCTTACCAAAGATGGTTGCATCTCAGAGTTGGAATCAGAAATGTCAGAAAAAGTTGATCAGGAAGAGAAAAAATACCACACATTGAAGACAATTGCTAATGAAACAGAAGAGAGGTTGAAAAATGTATAACTAAAGATAGAAAAATAGAAGCCTATAGTGTCTGATCAGTTGAATCACATTTTTAAAGCACAAAAATGCCTACAGAACATTATTAAGAAGATTGATGGTTTTGCATATGATCAATCAGAGTTTTCTGAACCTTTGTTTGTGTCACAAGACCTTGATATTGATAAGGATCCGGTGGCTTCATTAGCTGGAGAAATGCTTGTGTCAAAAATAGCCACAATGGCAGACAAAAAAATAATTATAGATCAAGAAAAAAGGAATAAAGAAAAGGAAGAGTTAGAAGATAATATTGTCTGTTTAGTAGCAGAGAAAAGGGACATCCGTGCTTTGCTTCGAAGTGCCATGGGAGAGAAAGAGGGAGCTGAAAAGGGATTTAAGGAATTGCCAGAGAGCAATGGTGAAAATCAAATAGATTCACTTCAAAGTAATGGTACTACTTTAGATGTTGCGGAAAGGAGTTTTCAGAATACTGGATTGGATTTCAGGTCCAGTTCCCTTGCGGGGGATCCATACATTGTATCTATTAATGGAAGAAAAGGAGGAGAAGATGGTTTTGGTCTAGTATGGATACTTGTCTTTCAAGTATGTTGTGATGTTTGTTTATAAACTATGTTTATTAAATGTATAAACTGTCGCAATTTAAACTTTAAATTCTTCAATGAATTTTGGATTTGTTTACTTCTCATAGGCCTCTGCCTTGGGGAACATAATGAAAATATCACGGCTTGAAATTGTAGAATTACAACACACACTAGAAACATTGAGGTATGGTCCTATAACTAACTAAGATGCGTGTGAAGTGCAGAACTAGAGCAACAAACCGTTTAATGTCTGTGAAAGAATGCATTTATTCTGTTCTATTGCCAATTTATTTTATAGACTTAAACTGTTACATAATGTTTTGATATTATAGAGTTGGCTTACTATGCATTCCTTTTTTATTTCTTTGTTATGCCAAATTCAGGGCAGAACTAGAGCATCTAAGAAGACTTTCTGAGACTCAAACCAAAGATCTGGCTGAGAAAACACTACACATACAAGAACTTGAGGAAAAGGAGAGGGCGGCATCTGGAAATGTAATTTATTGCTAATAAATCTTATAATACCATCTTACTTTGGAACTGCTTTGATTTCTTGAAATTTATGTGCAGAATATTTCATTTCTGATCTAAGTTTCCTTTTAGGTTGAACAAGGATACACATTTTATTATGGAATTTATAAATAGAATGTTTCATTCATAAATAAGGTTTTTATTGGCCATGTTTTCTATGTTTTAAGGTTGAAGGTCTCATGATGGACATTGCAGCAGCAAAGGAAGAAATAGGCAGGTCGAGGGAGGCTACTGAACAAGAAGCAGTGGCTGGAAAAGCCGTCATGAAGGAGTTACAAGAAGAGGTATTTTGACATTCTTACATTTTCTAAGCATTCCTTTATTTGCTGATTATAGCAGTGATTTCTAGGTATCAGACTTACCAAAGTTTCCCCTAGGCATACCTACACCCGCACTGGAGTCTCATTGGAAATGTGGAATCACTGATCTGGTAGGGATTTGCGAGAATGATATTTCTTAAATCTGATCTGTTTCTGGTTTGTCTGGGTGTGGAGTTTGGACAGGTTCAAGGGAAGATGTTGTTTTTTAACTGTATTAGCATTTAACTGTGCCTCTGTGCATGTCGAAATGGGTGCCTTTGCACATCATGGAATTTGAATTAGTTGAATCATAGCACCAGCTATTTGTTGCATCACAACACCAGCAACTATGGAGTGAAAGGGATAGCCTATTGAAATGGACCATATGTTTTAAAAGAATTTAGTGCTATGTTAGGTACCTTAATATATCACAGCAGTTGTTGTTCCTAGAAATTGGGTTTCTGGCATATGCCAGTTCTCTATTCCATTTTCCATTGTGGAATTGAGACATGCCATGTTTATGGAATGCAGCAGTTAGGGAGTGGATGCTTGGCAATAAATTTTGACTGCCTACTTGTTTATATACTTCTAGTGCGATTGGGAAACCATATGGTTCCAAAGGTTTACACAATATAAAATTGTATGATGAATTTCTTTTTCTCCTTCTTGCCTGTGATTCAGTTGGAAGGAATGACCGTGGGTTCAACAAATATCCAGTGCACCAGATTATGTATAGCCTTATGGATGGACAGAATTTGCAATGATTTTTTATTTTATGTTAAGTTATATAACATTACAGTTTCAATCCCATTGGAGGTTGGGGTGTAGATCAGATGATGATAGGGTGCACTATTAAGGCACTCCTTGTGATGTTACTAGTTCAAACCATGTTGTCCTATCTACTGCATGTGAGGTAGTGTCTTTACACCTAGAGGTTATAGTGGCAGCGGACTGGAATTGACCCCATGTCCCGCGAGTACTAGCCTGGCCTAGTTACTAGTTTTTTTTGGTAAAAAAATATATATTACAGTTTCAACACTTTTAATGGTTGTCTTATAGTTCTAGACTTTAGATAATATAGGTTATTAGAAGTTATAAATATATTATATATATTAATATAAAACTATATCTATTATATTAAATGTTTATAGAATTGAATATTCCATTATATATATATATATAAAGTAAAATATGCTTGGAATGGTATCAATGGTAGATGTCGTTTGAGTAGAATATATACCTATGAAAAATTAGGGTTAGGGTTCTAATTCCTAATTTTGGGAAGAGTGCCACACCTGCACCAGATTCTTCTGCTGATTCTGATTGCGCCCACAATTCAAGTAATTTTGCTAGGTTTTTTAGGCTACAACATTAAGGATACTAATTGAGATTTAGTCTGGGGTATTTATGTAAACTGTCTCTGCATATGATTGCCTATTATTCTAAGGTATTTCATATTTTGTTGATTTCTCACCTCTTTCTTTGTTGCTATGCCTGGGTTACAAATTTCTTGAATGTTTGGATTTTCACCCTTTCCCTGTTGGTAGAGCATTTAGGCTCATGTTGATGTTGTTTCTTTATCGTTTTTCCTTTGTCATAATCTTGATGTCTTGTGCTATCTTTCTAACAAAACAAAATCTACATTAAAGCATAGCATTTCTCGTTCCTAGGTGCAAAGTTCAAACATACATCCTATGTATTGTTCTGTAGGAGAGTAGCATCCATTCAGTTGGACCAAGTTTTCTGAACAAGGAAAATGCCTTAAGTGAAACTCTATGTTAATCATTGTTGTTGGAACTAGACTGGAACAGGAAAAATGGGACGGTCCAACTGGTTTGGGAATTTTTTGGTTTGGGTCAGTGTTTTGGGTCAGAGATGGCCGTTTCCATATGGAACCAGACATAAATGCCTAAACCTGCTAGTTTTGTACAAGTCTGTACACCATGGATTTGGACATGAAATTTCTATAAAATAAGGTAAACCCTAGTAATCATCAGTGGCATTAAATGGTAATCTTAAATTCTTAAAGTAAAAGGATAGAAAATGAAAGATAAGGAGAATGCAAAAGGATAGAAATTGAAAGATAAGGATAATGCCACTTAAAATTTTAACATCATCATTAATTGTGTCAGAATAATTGAGAGTGGTTCCAACCTTATTGGACCTCATAAGAAAAAAGTAGAATTTTAAATCCCATTCATAATTCAACAGACTAAGTAGTTTATAGGATTTCAGGATTTAACCACAAAATTCTATCATGTATGAGATATGGGATTGGCATTTAATCAAGCACATCAACCTCTCTATGTACCTTGATGTTGGTGGTGCTGATTGTTAAACTTTGTCACGACCTTAAAAAAATGTACCCTTGAATTAAACATGATCACTTATTAAGAATGGGATGATTTTTCTACCTTAGTTTAACACTTGGATTAGGAGGTTCCATCAAAATTGTAAGGTCCTGAAATGTCCTTAGAGGATTGACTTCGAGATTCCTGGTAGAGGTAAGGGCCAGATCCTAGAAGAGGGCATAGGGTGTTGTTCATGAATAGGATCCCTATATAGCCAATGATTTTGTTGATATGTAGTTATTTGTTGTAGGATGAGGGGGGCAAGGGCTGCTACTGATTAATAGGATCCTTATATAGGCTAGTGTAATAGGAATCGTGAGTTTGACTTGGATCCCCCTCAAAATGAGCTAATTCAGTTTGGGTTGATTCAAACTTGGGTTGATTGAGCTTCGTCAATTGCACGTCAAACTCACGTTTTTCTTTGAATTGCAATTTAAAGATTTTACTTTTTGAATTGAATGCCCAACAAAAGTGTTTAACATTTCCATTAATTGGTTCAGGATTCTTGAGAGTGGTTTGAACCTCGTCGAAGTTCATATGCAAAAAGTGGAATTTTAGATCCCATTCAGAATTCAACAAACTTTACTTTTTTCAGGATTTCAGGATTGCAATGTTTCCATTGGATTCTATCCTGTATAAGGGTAAGGTATTGGCATTTGATCAAGCATATCAACCTCTGTATGTACCTTGATGTTGGTGGTGCTAGTTGTTGAACTCCTTTGTCATGACCTTAATAAAAATGTATCCTTCAATCAAGCAGAATCACTTATGAAGCATGGGAAACGTTTTCTAATTCTACCTTATTTTCACACTTGGATTAGCAAGTTCCATCGAAATTGTAGGGTGTTGACTAATGTCCTTGGAGGATCAACTTCGAGATTCAAAGGAGAAGGCAAGGGATAGAACCTAGAGGAGGGGGGCAAAGGGTGCTATTGATGAATAGCATCTCAGTATAGGTAATGATTTGTCTATCACGACTCATCATATGGATGAGAATTGATATAATTTGGACATCTATTGATATCTTGCAGTATATGGACATGGCTACTTTGAATATCAATGAAAAATGTTTTTTTTTTAATTCAAAATATGTGTATATTTTATTTTTTGTATTTGCCATTTTTTTTTCTGATCTATTTCAAAACTTACTCTTTTTCCTCGTTGATTATCGCTGATTTCAATTTTGGTAACATTGATATAGGCAATGATTTTGATTATATGTAGTTATTTGTTGTAGCATGAAGTTTTTTTGGACTCTATAGGTCATTTATAGCCTCTTTGTCTTATGTATCTTGGGTTAGATATTGATTGCACTCAATGCATATTCTAGTTATATGCACCCTTGCTTGAAGTTGATGATGTGGTATTACACCCTTTAGGGGCAAAACAACAGTGGTCAGTCGCATAGCTTGATTGGCTACAACATATATTTTGGGGAACCTTTGATGGACACACTTAAAACACAGGATGTTATTGCAAAAAATGGGACTGTTGGAGAACATTATACAAGTTGTAATTAATCCATTATTAGCATCATTTATTGGTGGATTTCAGAATTGGATAATATTTGAATCACAGTTATGAATTTTGATAAATTTATTATTGATATAGCATGTAAAACTCAAGATATATCTCTTACCAAGAGCTGATCTGTAGTTCAAGATTGGCACTACTGTGCATGCCTGTGTTTTCACTGCATTTTTTAATCGGCCAAAGTAGAGTTTATATATAAATAGCGTATGGATAATTGAAAATGGTTCTGTGAGAGGAGTCTTCTAGTGACTGACACCTAGGAAGGTGTTGTTGAATTTTTTGAAATGTTAGTTATAAATTGTTTATGTTTACATATTGCAAAATTGAGGTGAG
Source organism: Pseudotsuga menziesii (assembly GCA_001517045.1). Taxonomy (NCBI): domain Eukaryota; kingdom Viridiplantae; phylum Streptophyta; class Pinopsida; order Pinales; family Pinaceae; genus Pseudotsuga; species Pseudotsuga menziesii. The sequence goes on from LPNX010558880.1 coordinate 126,913, forward strand.
AGCTAGAAGGACAAAACAATCTTTGGATGAAGCAAATAAAAAATTAAAGTCTAAAGAAGAAATGGCAGCTGTTTCTATGGCTTCCCGTGATACAGTAGAAAAATCATTGCATTTGGAAAATGCGAGATATTCTCGTCTAAGGGAAAGGATAGAGGAATTGACTAGACAGTTAGAAGAGCCAGATGGTGGGGATCAACAACAAAATCTTAGAAAAATGTGATATGCATGTTGGCCTTTGCATTGGCTTGCAATTGGTATGCTTGGAACTTACATGGGAGCTGACAGAGATGAAAATAACAATTTAGCTGAGATGGAGCTTTCTCATTCTCTTCTTCAAAGTAGCCGATCAACTTGAAATTTGACAGCAAATTACAAGTTGTACATGATCTCCTCAAATCAAAAATCCTGTAAAAAGTTATTTCACTAAACATCAATAATTTGAGGGCACATTGTCCTTGTTAGAGATCATTGTCGGTTTTTGTCTCTAAGATTTTCATGTGTTTGAATCATGTATGTTGTATGGTTCTAAAAGGATTCATTCTATTGCTTTCAAACTGGTAGTTACCAAATTTTGGGAAGATCTTTTAGTAGCTATTTTGTTCCTTGTAAATCTGTGACATGTGCAACCACTTTCTGAGGGAAGGTTGGGAACAATATTTTTTTAAACTAAAGATATCAATATTTAGCAACTGGATATGCATAAATTTAAAATAAAATGTCATTCATTGCATTTGTTAACCTGGGTTGTTTTAGAGCCAAGTTGTATTTGAAGTATTGGACGGTTTATTTATGATATTTCGAGGTGATTCTATGCTCGAATGGAAGTTTAGCCTGTTTTTAGCAAGATGAAAGGGAAACTCAAGGGGCACAATAGCTCTGTTAATGTACTTGACTATATTTTTTTTGAAATTTAGTTTTTTGTCCTTCACCATCATTGTTGATCATGTTCTGACAATAAAAACAATAATTTGGCCTATGATCTGTCCAAATACCAACACAATCATTTCTTATATTGTTTTGTAATGAGAATGCCAATATATGTATGCACATGGAATCTTGACCAGAGTCTACCAAAACTGTATCCCAAACCGTGGTTACAAAAGTTAAATAATTAATCGAGTGCTGATACATTTAGCAAAAGGGAATAGTATGCTTTGGTGTCTTGATGATAGCTACCATGTTGACTGCAAAGTTGGCATAATTGTCAAACTCTTTCATCAAGAGAGTTGGAAATATTATTTTTAAGATACCAATTTCCAAAATGGACATGCTTCAAAGGGAAAGTTATCATTTAAAATGGTATTTAAAAATTGATGTATTTTTTATGTTTTAAGATTCTACTTTTTGTTTTTCATTGATATTTGTGAGCAAAGAACTTTTTGTTTTTCAATAAAAAGCTGCCTCATATGTATTTTATAAGGATCAATGTTTCAGATTGGTCCCTCTCTTATATCTATTCTAGGTCCTTATCTCTTAGGTTGTGTTGGTATTTTGCTAAGATTGCAGTCATATAATAGAGCCATATAATTTTATCTATAGTACATTAACTAGTTTGAACATTGCATGTATAGAATCATGTTCTAACTCATTGCAATTCTTGCAAACTGTATGGATGCTTTAGATCTACTGAACTAATTTCCTAAAGTTTATCTTAAGCACAAAATCATCTACTGATGTGGCGATGTTCATGTGGCTTTGTTGATATGTTGATGCTGTCAACCGGAATATAAAATGGGCATTAACTTATAACAGTTGCATATTTTTGGCTATGAAGCTTTTATTTCCTCATGTGTTCAGCCATGCTATGGCCTAGCCTTTTTCTAATAGATTTATGGAAAAAATCTAGAAAGTGTAATTGCAGAGCATCTTACTTTATAAATATCTTATATATGTTAGCTAGATTTAATTGGATAATGCATCTGATTAGGTCTTGGAAAATCAATGTTCTCTATGTAGGTTCATAATGATGAAGAAGTTAGAGGCCTATTTAAGCAAGTACATAGAGAGGTTCCAGGTTCATCGATATTTATCATGAAGGTTGCATCTTAGGAACTAAAATAATTCAAGAAATAATGAATGGCTGATAATGGAACTTGGATGACATTTTAGTTGTTGCAAACACACCACTTATAATGGTATTCATTATTGAAGTGGAAATGGTTATTGATTTATGAGATTTTGTAGCAAGTGAAGCATAGATTTTTCTCTATTGTTATGTCTAATCCTGTATGAGATAAGAGATGGAAAAGTTTACTCTAGGCCTACTTTTCTGTTTATTCATGAGCAGTTAATGCTTCTATAACACATCAGTAACATATATAACTCTGCCTCTACAGAGTCGACATCTAGAAGTGCAACTACTTTGTGACCATCATGGAAATGTGGCAACTTTGCATAGTCATGGCTACAGTGTTCAAAGAAGGCACCAAAAGGCTGGGATTTCTCTCCATTTGTCTTATATGAATTCTGTTTTTCAGTGAAATAGATTAGATGGAATATGATGTTAATGTATTTTTTATGTCCTATCAAGTTAGACATCTTAAGCACTGTGTTGAATACTGTGTTACTCTCAATACACAGTGGACTTTATATTGCACTGACATATATACATATAGAATAAGGAAGCCTGTTACCATTATCACTAAACGCACATTATTTCTGCATTACTACTAAGCATTGGGTATGCAATTTTTGTTAAGGATGTTAGTTCTTTTCTATTTACAGCTTATAGAAGAGGGTCCAGTTACAGTTGCTCCACCTGAAACTGTGAAGAAATTATAGCAGGGTGCATGGAGAATTGCAAAGTGTGTAAACTATATTGGGGCTGCAACTGTTGAGTATCTTTATAGCATGGACTCTAGTGAGTATTATTTTTTAGAACTCAATCCTTGTTTACAGGTATATATAATTTTCTTTAGTAAGAATTATAAGCATGGAACTAATAATGTTGGATTTGAATTTATAGTTGTCTTGAGGTGAATAGAATGGTTGCTTTATTAAGTTGACATGCCTTCATAGGTTGAGCATCCTATTATAGAGTGGATAGCTGAAATGAACTTACCTGCAACCCAAGTTGTTATAGGCATGGGCATTCCTCTTTGAAAGATTCCTGGTATGCACTTAGTAAGGATGAAGGTTGAATTATCTTTGTCGATATTCTATTATGACGACACTGATGGAATCCTACTATGTGCTAATGTTCTTGGTGTTCGTATGCCTTAGAAATAAGATGATTTAATGGAGAGGAAGGAGGAACAAGCTGTGATTCTTGGCGGAAGAAAGCGGTGACAGCTACTCCATTTGATTTTGACTTGGCAAAATATGTCAGACCAAAAGGACACTGTGTAGCAGTCCGTGTGACAAGTGAAGATCCTGATGATGGTTTTAAGCATACCGATGGCAAAGTGCAGTTTTGAAACAATGCTATTAGGGACACTTATAGAGAGATATTAGGGTGGATATACATTGGAATTTTGTTTTTAGAAATTAAAACATGGATACCTTTTGTGGATAGTTATTTTGTGCTTGAAATTTGTCTTGTATTTGTGAAATATTTGCAGGAACTCAACTTTAAAAGAAAGCCAAATGTATGGGAATATTTCTTTGTTAAGGTATTGACCTCTCTTTGTACATAATATAACTTGAATTTCTATTTCATATTTTCTCTTGCATCTCACCCTCCAAATACATGGAGCATGCTCTTGCCTCATGGAACGCCATATGGGACAAGAAGTAGTGGGTCATTGCAATGAATTTGTGATGCAAAATCTCTCTACAAATTGGTAGGATATGTATAAATTCATATACTTCATGCCCTTCTCTATAGCAAGGTTATTATTATTTTCTTGCCTTAGTGGCAAGATTCCAACTTCAATCACATACAGTGAAAAGTGGGAAAAACAATTCTTCACGTGCCCTGTGATTCCTTTAACTAGCTATTGCATCACATCCTCTGGTTTCCATTTGCACATTCATGAATCATGGATTTCAGATAATGTAGCTGTCAAAGTTTCCCCAAAATACTAAAATTACCATGCCATACCTAAATCCTACAAGTGTTGAAATTTGTAACATGATTTTGACTAAAATAAACTCATTTTCTTTTCATGTTCATTGTAGTCAGGAGGAGGAATCCACGAGTTTTCAGATTCTCAGTTTGGTATGTACACATTTATTGTTCAGTGGCTTAATAATTGCTTATGTTAAAGGTATGTATTGTTCATAACAAATAGTTATGAGTTTCAGGTCACGTGTTTGCTTTTGGAGAATCTTGAGCTTTGGCCATAGCTAATATGGTACTTGGACTGAAGGAAATTCATATTCGAGGAGAGATTCGTACTAATGTTGACTACACAGTTGACCTTCTCCATGTATGTTAATAATTTTAGATATGCAACATTAACAATACATTGTGCTATGAAAATTTCTTAGGTATGGTTCCAAGTAAATCATGTGGGGAAATTTTTACACTGTTATATGATAGTATTGTTTATTATAGAGCTATGTGAAAGATGGGTGTTCATTTTTTATAGGATGTTGAATATAGAGAAAACAAGATTCATACAGGTTGGCTTGATAGTCGGATTGCAATGCATGTTAGAGAAGAGAGGCCACCTTGGTATCTTTCAGTGGTTGTAGGAGCACTCTATGTAAGCCTTTGAATCAGTTCAAGTTTTGTAAAACCTTGAGGGACTAGTATGTCCTATTATTTCCTTTGTTTATCATTTACCCGATATTGAGCTCTAACATGCTCATTTTATATCTGAAAGCATCAGCGATGAGTGCCGCAATCGTTTTTGAATATATTGGGTATCTTGAGAAAGGACAAATTCCTCCCAAGGTAGGCTGTGTAAAGCTTGTACCTTTATCGAAGGAAATTATTACATTTACAGTATAGATTGTACCTTTATGAAGGGAAAATTGTCAGATATGTGTCTTATGTGACATTGTGACCCTTTTAATCTTTTAAATTTGTATTAATGTATGTTTTTGAAATGTAGAATATCTCTTTGGTAAACTCTGTAGTGTCTCTCACCATTGAAGGGATCAAATATACAGTATGCATTCCTTTAAAAGTTGACAGTCAGTTCTATCTATTTTGCTAATTAGTTTATTATTTCAAAGTGGAATAACAGATATTATTTCATAGTGGAATAACATAATCTCTATTTGTATATGGAATTTCATCTTTATTTGTAGATTGAAATGGTAAGAAGAGGACTAGGCAACTATAAACTAAGGCTTAACCAATCATAAGTTGAAGTCGAAATACACACACTACGTGATGGAGGGCTACTAATGCAGGTGCCTCTCTCTATTTCCTTATGTTTTACATTCATACCCTTTCCATTGTATGTTAAATAACATCGAGATATTTGTCCTAACATGGAGTTTTTTATTTTTCCCATTTAATTTTGTTGAATTGAAAGGGAAAAACAAAATTGAGCCTTCAAAACATTTGAAATGCATAGCAACTGGCCTTATGTAGATATGATATTTGATATGATAATTTCTCTCAAGTGAAAGGTTTGATTTGTTGTTGTTGTTCTCTAATAGTTATTTGAACATTGATTTGCTGATATCTTCCCTTCTTGCTATGGTAAAATTTCATGGTTCATTATAGTGGCTTCATTTTGAAATTATTTCAATCTTCTTTCGTAATGTTTCTTTTCTGATCAGTCTTAGCCAAGTTCAAGTTTATTATAGAATTGATCATAGTAGGTAAAGATTTTTTTGTTTGAGGCATACATGAACACCTGCAAATGCTTGTAAGATGGCATAAAATATAATTAAATTAACAGAGTAATAGAAATAGTGAAATATAGTGATAAGGAATGAAGGTGATAATTCTTGTAGTAATTAGCTATATAGTTCTTTGTGGAAAGAAAATTTGTAATGAATAGGATGTTTTTCTTCTAAATTTTTGTAAGTGATTATGAATTTCAGAACATGCAAACACCCATGTCTGCAAGAAAGTCAAGAATGATAAGAAAAGACACAATTGGAGAAGTGGTAGATAGAGGCAAGTTGGAAGTTCGTGATCATCAAGGTTTGCTATAATGAAACATGGTTTTATTAAAATTTCCTTGTTTTCCTTCCAAGTTGTTAACATTTGGATCATGGGTTGCAATGTTATATTTACAGATGGCACTGTTGCAGGCTTCTGTAAAATGTTGGATGATTATCTTGAGAGAGAAGAAATTCCTAGAGAAGATGAAAGTGAAGAGGAGGGTGCTTGGATTCCTCTTTCTGAAATAAAACTTCTTGCAAATGAAATCACATCTAGACATTCAAGGAATACTTTACATCTGGCCCCAGTGGACACTATTGTAAGACTGTTAAGTTTACTTGATCCTGATATACAGTGTGGGAATGCCATGACAGTGGATGAAGAAGATGATGCGAGTCTAGATAATAATATGTTCAGTTGAATTTTATGTTCAAATTAATAGCATGGCTCATAGTGTGTGTGTGTGTGGAGCGGGGGGTCCTCTTAAAAACTTTATTTAAGTTCTTCAAGAAAGTCCTTATGTCCTGCAAATGTTATGTTCTTCATTTTAGGCATTGTTAGATAAACACATTATTTGACATTTGTTACACAAACTAGATTACCAAGGAGCTTAGGCATGGTAGTATCAGGTGATAGAAATCAGCCTTCTAGGTAATCATTAGGCTTTAGGGTGACTGGAAGCAAAACTGCAAGGTTTCAGGTGATAGGGTAGGATATTATTTAGGCTGTTCCACAATGTCCGAGGTATGTGATCTCTGTACTCTATTGAATAAAGAAGTGAATTAAAGTTTAGGCTTTGATTGTTGAGCATCCATTTTTTTAAGAATGTCATTGTGATACTTTTTCATGTGAATGGTCACACAACTAATATAATACTTACACTTATCTAAGCTTGTTTGATTTTTCTAAATTCAACTTAGAGAGGATTGATCGCAATCCATTAATCTTATGGTCAAAGAAAAATACTAAATATTAAGGTTTTGTTGTAAAAGAAGTAAGGAACTCAAAATTTATACTAACATACTATCATGCAGGATAATAATGAACACCCTATGGCAAAGGCCATAGTGGATTATACTTAAAAACTGAGAGGAAAATATGGGTCATTTACTAGTAGTCTTCATGGTCCATGCATGTCCACTCGAAGTGCATCATCATAAATGAGGAGGATTATTATTTTCTTCTCTTGTTCTTGTTTCCATCAGTATCATGTGCTAGGTATTTCAACAAGAGGTGGCTAGTCTCTTGAGAAGGTCTCATATCCCATAGATAAAGGAGAGGAGTGTATATCTTTGTGGGGGGGGTCATAAAGTTCATTTTATTGAACAAAGAGGAGAAACACGATAGAGGGAGTAGCCGTAGTTCATCGTTAAGGAACCCTATACAGTTATGAATAATTATTTTGGATGGTGAGGGAAAAGAATGAATGTCGAGTATCATGTCAATATACTAAGTATAAATCTAAAGGGGTATAAAAAATGTAAATGAAAAAATTGATACATGCAATATACAGTGAAAATAGGGGTTTTTTTAAATTGGGAAGGCATATTGGGAGGGGGTTAAAAAAATGATTTTGGGAGGTATTTTCCAATATTTTTTGAAAATAGGGGTATTGTTTCATATGCCATGAATGAATTTGCTATGGCATGGTTTCACTAAGTGAAGACCCCATGTTCCTTGAACAAAGTTAAGGATCCTTTTGGTTGCTCTCCAATGGATTTTATGAGGCTGATCCATGCATATTGAAGCCGCACTAACTACATAAGACAGATCAGGTCAAGTGTGTGTAACATAAAGAAAACACCCAATCAAGTGCCTTTACAGTGTATTATTTACCATAGGAGAAGAACCTGCTTCTTCAAGCTTAACTCCTGAAAGGAAAGGAGTCTTTCCTAGCTTGCAATATTTCATGTTGAACTTGTTCAAAAAATCTAAGGCATACTTGGAATGATGTAATTTTATTCCATGTTGGGATTAAGAAATTTCGAGACCCAAAAATTGGCTCAACAATCCCAAATATGTCATAGAAAATGCATGGTTCATTGCATCCTTCAAGGAGGAAATCTCTTTCTTTGAACTTCCTGTAATCGGAAGGTCATCCACATACAAGAAAATAATCATCAAAGAACCATGAATCAGCTTCAAATAAACATTAGGGTCCAACTTGCATCGAACAAAACTCAATGCCAGCAGAAAGCCATCAATCTTGGCATACCAAGCCCTGGGGTCTTGCTTGAGCCCATACAATGATTTATTTAACCTGCACACAAAAGATGGATTAGAAACAAACCCTTCAGGTTGCTGCATGTAAATCTCTTCAGTGAGATCTCCATTTATGAAATCACACTTCACATCCATGTGATGTACCTCCCACTTCTTCGAAGCTGCAATGGCTAAAGTTAGCCTTATGGAGTCCATCTTTGCCATTGGTGCAAAGGTTTCATTGTAGTCAATAACATGTACTTGTGAGTATCCTTGGGCTAACAATATTGCCTTATATTTAAAAGGTGAACCATTAGCAAAAAAATTAGTCTTGAAAACCCACTTACATTGAACTAGCTTCCTCCCTGGGGGAAGATCAACCAGTTCCCACGTGTTGTTCTTCTGGAACGAGCTGAATTCTTCTTTCATGGATTTTTTCCATCTTGGATCATGTGATACATATTCATATGTGTGTGGATATTATTCAACCATCATATAGCACTTCTCATCAAATAAGGGATCTTTTGTACACAGGGCACTCTCAAACTGAGATCTAGTCCTCCCAGTGTCACTAGTATTTCCAGCTAGTTCCCCAGCTACATGAATGGTATTTTCTGCCCATTTTGGTCTTGTAGAGATGTCAGGATCTGTAATAAAATAATCATTATCAGACATATTAGAATCAGAAAACTCATTAGTCTCTCCACTTACAATCAATGGATCTTGTGGTGAAGAAGACTCTCCAACTTCAACTACTACTAAAGGATCTTCTTGGAACTAAACACTTCTTTCAATGAAAGTTTTGTGAGTGCTCAAGTTGATCATATTGTACCCTTTTAAATCTTAAGAATACCCAAAAAATAGGCACTCTTGGCTTTGGGGCTGCAAATCCTTTCTCTTCTCAGTTGGAATTCTTGCCCAAGCCTTTGAGCCAAAAATCCTGAAATCGGTCACATCTGGCTTGTGCCCACTCCAAGCTTCGAAAGGATTCATAGCATAAAGATGATTATGAGGCACCCTATTTTGGATGTAGGATGCACAGTTTAAATCCTCAACCCAAAAATTTTGTGGCAAATTCTTAGCCTCCATCATGCAAGTTGCCATCTCCTTTAGTGACCCGTTCTTTCTCTCAGCAACACCATTTTGTAGTGGTGTGTAAGGGATTGAATGTTGCATCTGAATACCTACATATTTACAATACTGAATGAACTCAGACTTGACATACTCACCACCATTATCAAATCTGAGGATCTTGAGTCTCCTCCCAGACTGGTTTTCAACCAAGGCCTTAAAGACTTTGAAGAGGTCAAAAACTTCAGACTTATGCATTAGGAAGTAAACCTAACAATACCTAGAAAATTAATTTATGAAGGTCAGTGCATATTTTGATTGACTCATGGACATATGAGGAAATGGACCAGTAATGTCACTGTGGATTAACTCAAGAGGTGCATATCTTCTCTCATGACTAGCTCTCTCAAATTTGTGCTCTGGGTGTTTTCCTAGGATACAACCTTGACAGACTCCCTTGGAAAACTTGATATTTGGTAACCCTATGACCATATATTTTTCACTCAAATAAGAAAGATAATTGTAGTTAAGATGGCCAAATATTTCATGCCAAATCTTGCTTGCCTCATTAGTATGAATCATAAGAGCAGAGGGGTTTGAGTAGGGTAGAAAATGGGAAAATGTGTATACCTTCGAAGTGTGATCAACAACACCTTTTGCTATGAATTTACCATTCGAAATCTCAGTTATTTCAACATCATCAGGGGAGAATATGCCTTCTTTGGAGACCCAGTGTGAGTCATCTGATACATTGACAAGAGATTAGAGGCAAGACCTGGAACATACAACACATTATTGAACTTACCATGATCAAGATCAATCCTTCCTTTCCCCAAACTACCAGTGAAAGAGTCATCTCCCAAAACTATTGGTGGACCTTTCAACATGTCAAGAGAGGATAATGCCTATTTTGTCAAAACCATATGTCTAGAAGCTTCAGAGTCTATGATGAAGCTAGGTGAGCTTGATGTTCCAGCAACCAAAGCATGTACTCTCTCTCTGTCCTTTGAATTTGATCCTTCTTCCCTCTTCTTTGAGAAATTAGGAAGGGAGATGTTATTCTTCTCTAGGAGTTGGGTCAACATGTCAATTTGCTTCTTCATACAAGAGCTCTTAGAATGATAGACCTCACTACAGTATGTGCACTTGATCATTTCTCCTTTGTTCTTATTCTTCTGGAAGTTCTTCTTGGAGCCTTGGGGATCCTCTTAAGACTTTTTCTTGTCTCTCTTTTTCTCAGGTGGATTTTTATCTTTTTTCTTACTTTTTGAATCCACCCTTGAATCTCCAGCAACCAAATCTTGGTCTTTGGAAGGTTTGATGGTGCCCATCATCACCGACTTATCTTGTTCTTGTCTGAGGGATTCCATGAACTCTGCAAGCTTAGGCATATTCCTGCCTCGAGCTGTCAACTTGGTGGCATGGAAGGTAAAAAAAAAGACTGAATCGTCAGGGCCAAGATTCAATAGTATGGCAAAAACTTGTTTGTCTTCCTTCTTTTCAATCCCACATTGTTTTTGCTATAAAACAAGGGCTTTAAACATGGAAAAATAGAGTTGCAAGGATTCGAAGCTACTGGGAATCAAGGAGATCAACTCATTCTCAATTTGATGTCCTCTCATCTCATCTGTCTTACCAAAAATATCTACAGGCTTCTCCCATACTTCATTAGGTGATGTCAATCCATCAAGATGGAAGAGGAGGTCTCTTGAAATGCTCAGACACAAAATACCATAGGCCTCATCCCTCCCATTGTACCATTTGATTTTATCTGTAGATACATTGGGCTCTGCCTCAGTTTCCATATTAACCCTATAGAGACCTTTCTCTCTCAACAATATCTCCATCTCAGCTTTCCATTCAAATAAATTAAATGGAGTCAAGATGATATTCTGAGATTGATCCATAGCTCAGAAACTGTGCCCTTCAGTCAGCAGAATATGCTCCCAGTCAAGATGTAATCGATCTACAAAGGCTCTGATACCATGTGAAAATTGAACCCAAGAGATTGAACAATTACACTCACAAAATTGCTAATCAAACATGCAAAATTAACATCAAAGGAGACTGAAATTGGAGCATAACACTAATCTGTATTGAATAAGTGTACAATAGCCAACCTTTCAAGTAATAGGCTGCTGCAATATATAGTTACATGAGAGATTCAAATGCATAAGGATTCCATTTGAAATAGTCAAAAAGTAGGCTTACTAAATCTAGTCAAATCCCCCATAGGTGCATAAAGCAGTTTCCAAATACACTAAGATGTTCACGAATTGGAAAATTCAAGTAGGAAAGCTAATAAGGGATGGAATGACAACTCATACATGCTTTTATTAGGAGAAAATGACAGAGGATTATGTCGGAAAAAAACAAGTCAACTACACCTAGTCTAGATTTTCCTTTTGCCTTAATTCTCAATTAAACATGCAGCTTTATAGAAAAAATAGATATGCACTTTGGAGGATCTTGAATAAAGTAGACATGCTAAATATGGTTTCCAGGAGGTTTCCCAAGCACTCCATGACTCAGGTTTAGCAAGTGTTGACTTCTATGACATGTAGAAGGCAATTAGCATAGAGTGGAATCTAGGAGACTAGGTAATAAGACAAAAATTATTTAATTATTGTCTAAGGTAGGTAACTATGGGTTGATTATTCTAACAATTGGTTCTTCAGGTCAACATGATATTCAGCCTCTCATTGAGGCCACCATTATGTAACAATAGTTGTATATGATTGCCTCTTTTGTTTTGAAGCCTTAAGCGCATTATTCTTTTGACATCGTTACGAGCATGGATATGCTCACCTCATCCATGTACATGTCACATATTCTTTGTATCTCACCCATTGATGGGAAGAAACATTAATACAAAACCAAAATCCACCATGTCTCGAATGAGGAAGCACCATTTCTTCACAGGTCTCTCCATCCCCAAGCTCCAATGATGTCCATCAACCATACAATGAGCTCCTTCCCTCACACATCAAGGGGAAATCTGTTAACACAAAAAATTGATTAACTTGCTCTATACAGCTTATACCACATACAAACATCCATTTCCTAACCCCTTTTTTACCTCCACACCTATTTTTAACCTTATTCTCTCTCAAAATCTCAAAGAATAATACAAAAGGGCCTAAAATGAAGGGGCTAAAGCCCCCAGAAAGGGCCTAAAAACCCTAAAAGCACCTAAAAAACCCCAAAAAGGGATAAAAACATGAGAAAGGGGCTTAAAACCCTAAGTAGGGCCCAAAACCATAATTAGGGGCATAAAACCCTAAATGAGAGAAAAAACTATAAATAAAGGGGTGGAGGTCCCCATAACACATGACATTTTACTTCCATTGTTACTATACTTGCATGAGTACTTTGAGAGACCATGACTCTCAAGCTACTCATCTCAAGTCACCAAATCTTTAATTTGCCTAATTTGCTCCCCTTCTTGTGTGCTGAGTCAACCTACACACTACCCAGACCTGTGGAGAAGTGGTACCATCTTGAGGAAGGGCACGATGGCCCCCTTTTCAAGTGGTCCATAAGGTATAATAGTTTGGTTATTTTTTGTTTAGTTCTATGAATTGTATGTATATGTTTATTTTTTGTTGCTAACAGTTTTATTGCAGCTATCTCCTCCATTGCAGACTCTACCCTTTCATCCCTTTGATGTAATGGAGGTGCATTAGCACGTAGCCAGGGTTTTTACCCAGCTACATTTATTTATTTATTTTTCTTTGTATTTTGGTTACTAATCAAGAGTTTGTTTGGCCATTTGGGGTTTGTTTCTTTTAATTCTCAAAAATTACATTGGGTCCTTGCTACAACCTCAAGGATTATCTTATTGTGGGAAGGTTTTCCACTCTTGTGGAAATTTTTTCCATAACAATGTTTATGGCAACTCCATGGGGATCAGCTAAAAACCCCAATATGCATGCATATAATAACAACAAGATCTAAAAATTCAGTGAAGAATGCCATTTTTTTTAAGCAGACACAAAATAGATCACACATATATGTAGAGTAAAAAAAGAAACAGATCCATTGAATTCATCTATTCTCATTTTCATGCGCAATAATAACAAATTTCAATAAATTCAAAATACATGTCCAACACTAGTTGTCGAATGTTGAGGATGAAGGTGAAGGTGTTTTTTTGTCAAACTCCATTGCAGTTGTAGTCATCAAATTGCCAATCATGGCGAATCCACTAGTTTCCTCCCTATCATACCTTGTCAAGTACTCTCCTTCCCTTGGTGCCTGAAATCAACTTTTTATTAGTAGCGTGGATCTCAACATCCCTAGCATGCTACCTTGTTCATATTTCGAGTAAATAGATGTGTTATTCACGTGGATTAATTGTTTTATATCTTGCATGGTAAGATTGTGTAGATTTTCTTCATTGTACTCATGCTTAGCAAGGATTTTCTTTTCTCTTCTTGTGCTTAGTGTTCTTGTAAGCAAAAAATTGCATGACTATCTGTTTATTTTCTTTTTATCTCAATTTTTTAAAATCATCTGTAGTTTCAATAGTTTCCTATTGAATCAGAAATTATAACTCATATGTAGTATAATTTTCTTTAGTAATTAAATAATTGATCCCAAGATAGGTAGTAAATAATTGACTTCTTGAAATCCCTTGGATAAAATGCTTTGAGGTTTTCAATGGGCCTCTTAGTACTCACTAGTGGTTGAATGATTGTGCTTTCCATTTCATAGAAATTGTTAGTTTTGGAAATTAGATTTGACTATACTTAGTTATAAATATTTTTCTTCTTTCTTATTTATTTGTTTTATGGAAGATAGTTTGTTACACTTATCGCACACAATCAAAGGACCTGAAAACTCCTTTTCTTGAAGTATTCTTTTTCCTTGCAATTATAGTGATATTTGAAAATAAAAAATGGGTGAGAGGTTTGAATTACCACCTTTGCACACATCTATTTCATTTGATCATTTTGAAAAATTGTTAGTTTGCTTAGAGTTGAATTAAATTAGATGGCCTTGTATATTTACTTTATGCTCTTTTATATCAGTATCAAATTTCAATTTGATTTTCTTTCCAAACACATGTGTTATTTCCATTTAATAACACACTGAGAGACCTAATGACTCTTCTACATTTAGATAGAGCAGACATCAGCTCCAACGTTCTAACATGTTTTCATTGAAATCCATACTTGAGGCACATGGGATATCAAAATATGATATTGGAAATAAAAACACATTTCTGGCCTAAGTTAAATGATGATATAGCACTATTAATCGCAAAATGCCAAAAGTGTCAACTGGTCAAAGCAGAGCACCAACGTCCTTCAAGGTTTCTACAACTGTTACCCATCGCAGAATGGTAATGGGAGTTTATCAGTATGGATTTCATTACGGTTTTACCAAAGAGAAAAAAAAAATAATGATTCCTTTTTTGTAGTTGTTGATAAGTTGTCCAAAGCGATACACTTTAATCTAGTAAAGTCAACATACAAAGCAGTTCACATTGTTGACATTTTCTAAAAGAAATATTTCGATTGCATGGGATACCCAAGGAAATCATTTCGTATCGAGATACAAATTTACCAGTGACTTCTTGAGATATTTATTCTTTATCTTAGAGACAATTAAATTTCAGTACTGCCTACCACCCACAGACAGACAGACAGAGAGAATGAGTAAAATAGATTTTGGAGGATATGCTTAGAATGTGCGCGATGAACAATCCCACAAAGTGGGATTATTATTTGCACCTCACTGAGTTTGCATATAACAATGGGTACCTGAACTCTACCAAAATGAGTCCCTTCGAGGTACTCTATGGCAGAAAGTATAGGACACCATTGACTTGGAATAGCTCGGTAGACAGGATCATGCTAGGGTCAGATTTACTGAAAGACCTAGAACAGTTAGTCACCAAAGTGCAACATAATATAAAAGAGGCACAACATCGCCAGAAACATTATGCAGATAAAAAGAGAAAGGATAAAAATTTCCAAATCAGAGAACATCTTTATTTAAAAGTAAAAGCAAAAAGAATCTCATTGAGCTTGGGGAGGTGCAGAAAGTTGGCACCAAAATTTTGTAGACCCTTTGAGATACTGGCCAAGAAAGGGCCAGTGGCGTATGAATTAGATTTACCTACTCATGCAAAGGTTCATAATGTTTTTTGCACATCTTTATTGAAGAAATATGTCTATGATACTAAATATGTGATTGATTGGTCCTTTCTACAGGTGTAACCTGAAGGGGACTTTTATCCAGAGCCCCTTCACATTTTGGATAAGAGGGAAGTACAACTCAATAAGTGAACTATTGTCCAGCTAAAAGTGCAATGGAAGCACTTTGGTCCTGATGAGGCCACATGGGATAATTAAAGCACCATGAAAGAGGCTTACCCCACATTGTTCATGATTGCATTTCTAGTCCCTAGAACACCAGGAAAATGTTGTTTTGAGAGGGGAGGGATTTAATATCCTGAATTTTGACCTTGACTATATTGGGCATGAGCCCCACTGCACATGATTTAATTTGATGTTATGTTTATGTCTATATATTGTTCATATTCCCCACTGCACATGATTTATGTTTGTTATATCGATATACTGGGTATAATCCCCAATACACATGTTTTATTGTCTTGCCATATGATTTTACATGTTGGGCATAGGCCTTGTTGGATAAGGACTATTGTTGTTGTACTGGGCGTAGGCACTGATGTACTTGATTTATTATTATGTGATTAGGCATAAGCCCTAATATAATGAGATGAGCATTTTGTGATGTATTGTGCAGAAGATTGATTGCATGATTGATTTCTATGATGCGTTGGGAATAAGCCTTGGAGCATATGGGTTATGAGATTATGTGTTGAGCATAAGATCTAGAGCACATGGGTTATGATAACATGTGTTGAGCATAATCACTGGAGCACATAGGTAACCCCAACAAGTAAAGAATGGAAGTATTGGGAATAATCCATGCAGCACTCCAACATGATGTTGAGCATAATCTCTGGAGCATCAGATATTTGGTCATTGTATCCCTATGTGTATTGTACAAATGCATCCTAGTATTAGTGTTGAGCAAAAGGATCAAGAATTTCACTAGTGTAACACTCGTTTGTTAGTGTTGAGCATAAGCTCTAAATAGCACTAGGGGTTACTATAATTAAAGGGTGTTGAGTTGGAAAGACTCTGAATAGCACCAACCTTCATCATACTTATTTTAAGTTGATTAATTTAAATTTCAATATATTTCTCATCAAGGACTGCAAGACACTTCCAAGATTATGAGGTAATCCAACAAGTAAAGAAATCTAGAGATACATATCCTAGTTGACCGACCAAACCCTACATGAGGCCTTGTTAAAAGAATTAACATAACCTAAGGAAGCATCAAATAAACAAATTATGTTATTTAATGCATGGATAGTAATATATGATTAAACTTAGAAAGTAAATCTATACAATATATATTTATACAAAGTTATTTTTGTAAATAAAGGTAAAAGATATAAATAAAATCTGCATCCACTTATGAGAATAATAAGTATGTGTGTGTGTGTGTGTGTGTGAAAAGAAATAAAGATAACAAAAGTAATAAGCAAAAGTCTAAGTATATATTATCCTATAAACTAAATATATAAATGAAAATTTTGTTCTAAAACTCAAGTAGGAACTAATAAAACTTCCTAGCTATCAAGAATTAATATATATTACATAAAAATCAAACTAACTATTATTTTTAAGAAAATAGTATGCATTAAATTAGGTATTTTTAAAATCATTGGGGTTCTTATCCTTTAAAATGTACCCCAGACAACCTTCAAAAGAATTCAAATAATGAATAACAATTGCTTGGTCCTTGGGTTTAATTTCATCTCGGATATTTCGTACAGTCTTGTCAAATCTTAGGTTAAACTCATGGACCATTTCATTTTCCCTCCTCTTGATGTCAAATAGTTGATGCAAGAGGAATTTCCCATCTAACTTGTGATACCAATCAATATTAATCTTTGCAACAAAATTTTCATATCTGTTGATGTATGAGGAAGGACAATAGAGAAACATTACCAATAGTTTCACGGTGGATTTTTTTGTTGACCAGTGAACCACCAATGCAAGATTTTCAAGAGTTGACCCATGAATGTAATTAAATTTGCATTAATATAAAAAAATTCATTAAAATTAAATTGCAACAACTCAAGAGCATGCTATTTTCTGAATTTTATTTGGTGGTGTCTAAAGACACCGTTAGTTTTGTGGACCTTTAATGTGCCATAGATCGTGTTTGTATCCTAGTTACTCGATAGGCTAAACATTAGTACTCTCATTAGAAAATAAAGAGAACCCAATGAAATTGTGCAAACATTATTTATAGATAGCTCACCCGAGGGTGTAGGATTGTGTTTATACTATTCAGTATACTCTGAATAGTAGGATTTCTATGAATGGTATTCACCAATCATAGGTTAGTACATTGGGAATAAAATAAAGGCTAACTTGTTGAAATTGTGCTTCAACACGCACTTTAAAGTTTAAATAACACACCTGACAATTTAGCAACACTAGACAATATAGTAACACCTAACAATGCACTCATTTGAGTAGGCCATCTGGATCATATTTGTTGCCAATGGTGTCAATCAATCTCTGATGCTCTAAATGAGGCAACAAGTATCATACATGTGATCTATTTTTGTTTGATAGTGTGCGTAATTTGATGTTTATACTAACTACCAGGTTGGTGAAGTGGTATACAATAGCTGCTGGTCTATAATCCTGATATACACACCCATCGTTCCTTTTCTATTGTGCTCCTAGTGTCTAGTACTCCCATTTTATAACCATTGAGCCAGTTGGGAATTCAATATTTTCATCATATGTAATAGGTTCAAGAATGGTTTGTTTCCCCTCTAAGCAACGAGCCAACCAATAGTCAGAATCCCATTCATTATTTCTTAGGGAAACCACTACATATATCTGAGCTATGAAAGGAAATAGGTCGAGTTAACAATACATTTATTAAAAATAGCATTGCATGTAACATAAATAGATTTATTTAAATGTAAAGGCTTCTAGTGATTTAGGTACTACAAATTTACTTTTTCATACCTGCTTGTATGCAATCCAATATGTGATCATAGTATGTAGAAATATATGTCTAGTCATCTTCCACTGGGTCTATTTCATTATCCTCATCAAATTGGTTCCAAGTGTCACTCGATCCCATGTATCAACCGTATATGTATACTCACAATCATCCCTTTCATCAATGCTATAGGAACTGCAAAACAAAGCCTTCAATCTTGTCAAAATTTGTAGGGTTGAGTTGTTTGAGCTTCTAATCGAATGAAACTTTCTATTTCCATGCACTATGTTCACCGATGTGTGTTGGATTGGTCCACATTTTTCACCTCCCAGAATATTCTCTGCACTATGTTTTTCCTTGTTACTTGTTCCCCCATCAAATATGCACACCATTTCACTATATATGTAGCATCTCGAAGGAGAGCACGTGTAAACTTCATCTCTTCCCTTCTAAGGGAATTTTTTATTCATGCACTAGCGCCATCGTGCTTTCCTTTTCCATGACTAGTTTCAAAGTAGTTCCATATATGTCACACCTTGTATTTTATGTGAAACAAACACAACCTTTGAAATACACTTGCATTTTTGAACTCTCCAGCACAACCATATCACCAAATCAAATGACGACAAAATTGTATATCCATAGCTATCACATGATCATAAAACAATTTAAAGCAATGTTGCACGTAATGGATGGGATGGGTCCGAACATCACTTATATAGAAGTGACTTTATTTCAATATCACATGTCTCTCTTCATTGCTATATGTCCCAGGTCAATAAGTGATATGTACCATTATTCTCACCTACTCTGAGTTATAGTAGTTACTTTTTATTTTATTTTGTGGTTGTATGGTGTAATTTTCAGCAAAGTCAGGGCCACTGATATTATTGTTTCGAGAGGGAAGGTGTCTTGGCATATTCTGAATTTCTCATCTTGCAATCATGCCATATCTACCAACTAAATTTACTGTTGGATCTTTCCATGGAACTTTGAAATAAATTCACATACTTGCACCTGGTGGGAAACAAAATAAACAATGTTATAAAACAACATAAAAGTATTTACATGAATATTAATTTATGTTAATAAAAAATGTTATAAAACAACATAAACAATATAGTCATTTAAATGAATATTATTCGTGTACATTGTCACCTGTGAAGTCACCAATTTAATCTTCCTGCTTTCTTTCCCATCATGTAGTTGATATGTATCATACTGATAATTTTGCTTCTCGACAATTGTATTCACAAAGGGTTGATCTTCACTCTCATGGATGCAATCAAACCATAATGATAGCCCACCACATTTGTTGCAAGAACGCTCTACAAATTGTTTTAAGTAATATGTTTTCCCATCTTGTGTCAGACACATTATGCTATGAATGAAATCTCTAGATGACATTGGCGGTACTGTACTTGAGCATTCCTACACATGGTTAGGATGAAAAACATGGCGTATGTGTGAAAATGTAAGATAATATATATCAAAATCTATGTGGTATCTACAACAACAAGTGTTCCAGATGGTATTGATTCTAACATACCAAGGCTTGCATTTTTTGAAATATATTTGCCCGAGCCTTAGCTCTACATGGGAAATTTTAAACATATCAAACAATTGAGTTTGTGTCATGTCAAGATAATGTTTAACATGCAGTTAATTATTCATAGAACCCCTACAACATTTTTACACATCCGTTGTGTTAGAAGAAATCCTAGTGTTATCATGCCAAAATGTGTGCACTAGTCCCTTCAATGCTTTCACTAAATTCATGTCTTTACGGGGAAACCTAACGCTAAATTCCCATAATATTTCCATTTTTCCCTCTACATCAAGGTTGTCTCTTCTTACTGAATATTTTTAAGCATCTTTGGATGTAAAGGCACAAATTGTGATGTGCATTTAAGTAAATAACATTGTCTTGTGGATCTACTTACAATTCATTCAGCTAAGACATGTCAAGCCACATTACAGTCATGTGAACAAGGTTTTTTACCAGTCGATGTGAATGCAGCAACAAGATATTTAACAATGTGATTACATGATTCGATATTCTTCAATGTTCTCATGCCTAAATATCTTCTAACCGTTTCCATACTCCTAGATTTAATCAAAGCTAAAAACAACTGATATTTATCGGCTTCATATTTTTTATCAAAATATTATTTCATTATTTGAGAAGATTGATGAAAGATAGTGCAGTTAGGAACCTTACATTCCATGTAAGTCAATTTGCTCTTGTCCACTTGTATGCATTTAGGAGTTCTCTTTCACATTGATGCGAGATTTTTTGTCGTTTGAAATGATGGAGTGGTGTTTAGATCCAATACAGGATCAAAAATTCGATTAGGATATTGAACCACCTCGCATGGTTGTTACAGAGCCACATTTTCATCGTCAGGAACATAATGATTGAACTCTTCACAAAATTGTCCGTTTAATAATATACCAATATTTTCATCTTCCCCATAACTAGCTTCCATTAACGTTGCATTATCCTCCTCAAATTCTACGTTAGGTATCTGTTCTTTTCCCCGAGATGTTGAGGTGCAAGTACTTGATGCAAAGTGTAGTGTTCCATCCAATGAACTCAACACTGAAATGTGGGTCACTGGAGAATGAATGGTATTGTCCACTATCAAATTCCTCCACTTTGACTCTTCCTCTAGGGTATCCGACATTGTATTCTCTATTGAATTATTCTGCTTCACCTGTTGAGCAGGAATGGGAAATATTTTCTCATCGATTGAATGCTAACGATTTCTTGATTCTTTCCTCTTCTTCTTTTTTTCAACTTCTTCCGGTGTAAACACCTTCCTCAATGATTTCCGGCCTCTATTACGTACATTTCCCATTCAAATCCACCCAAAATTGTAAAATACCTATGGATTTGTGTAATAAATGATGAAATGACAGGTTGAATAGTTCTCTATGCACGATTTTAAAGGAATTTTGTCTTTTGCTACAGTAAAAATTGCCCATGACTTGCAACTTTTATTTTTTCTAAAAACAATATTGCGTATGTGATATAACACATGTTTGTTTTAAGGCATATGTGTTATATCGCAGATGTGTTATGGTTGCAATGGTTTACCCCTAACGGTCACTATGTAAAACATGATTATCATATCACATATACGATATAGCACATATGCGAAATATCACATATGCGATGTAGTGCATATGCCATAGGAGAAATTAACATTACATTGATTAAGATAAAATATGGGGGGGTAAACAAAGGAGGGAGAGAAGGGTTTAGAAGGAATCATGGGAGGGATGGATGGGTAGGGAAGAGATATGGTGTTGATGTATTTGTAACTTTGGAATGTATTCATCTATGTATCTTATGTATTGTAACCCGATGTTTATTCCGAGATGTACCTATTATGTATTTGAGTCATGTTGTCATGCCCCGATGTTCCGATCGGGAGGATCAATAATGTAAACAAGTCATGTCAAGTCATGGTGGGTAACCCTTCGATTGTCCAAGTATTAAAGTCCCTGCAGTTTTGGGGCATTAGGGTTATTAGACTCTCCTAGTAGAGGTCGGCCCTAGTAGGGTTTTAGTCATTTCGAGATTAGTATAAATAGAGAATTGGAGTTTCTATTTATCACACAAGTCATACACACTTAAGTGTAGTGCATAGTTGAGGAAGGAGAAGACACTGGGGCTAGACAAGAAGAAGATTACTGCTTTTGGGAGATCACTTACTGTCTTGGGGCTTTTACTATTTTGGTGCTGATTCTATCTCTGAGGAAGTTGTGAGGTTTTCTCCTTTATGGTTTCCCCAAGGAAAAAAACTGTGTTCATTGTCTCTTGTGTTTGATTGTTGTACTTGTTATTCTCTCAGTTAAAGATCCTAATAATGCTAGCTTAATGTTGAAAAACTAACATGGTATCAGAGCTAACCTGAGAAGAAGACACTGTGCAGCTGTGGGAACTAGGGATTCCTAGTTTGTGGATCTTCCTCCATAGATTTTCAGCAAAAGTAAGGTGTAATAACTCTCCTCCTTAGGGCGCATATTTCTGTTGAAGCAGAATCCAATTATGAGGTTTTTCAGTTTTGGACCTCCCACTACTGTCGAAAATTAGGGATTTTCACAGAAGAGGAATTTTCTAGTGAGCCCAGGCCTGGATTGATCTCCTCCACAAAATTGAAGTTAGGGACAAATTTCAAGGTAGTTGGGTGGACAGAACTCTGGAAAAGCAAAACCCTAATTTGCTCCCAAACCAGCTCTGCAGGATTTTAGCTCAAGTCTCAGATCCAACATTTTGACCTGGTAAGATCTAAGATCTCTTGTATTTCTATTTGAGATTCTCATTTTTAAAGATGTCTCATCATACCAAGCTGGATGAAAAGCTTGAGGGAGATGATAACTTCTGAGCCTGGAAGTATAGGATCTCCCTGGTGCTGGAAGAGAATGAATTAGACTCCTAAATTCATGAGGAGGTTCCAGTTCTAGAGGGAGATGAGGAAAAGGCCTTACATAATAAGAAGATGGTTATGGAAAAAAGGATCATTACTAATTCTATCAAGGATCACCTTATCCCACAGGTGTCCTCTCTCAAGACACCTAAAGCCATGTTTGATGCCCTAACCAAATTGTTTGAAGGAAAGAACATAAACCGGAAGATGACTTTGAGGAATCAACTGAAGAATGTGAAGATTCAAAATGCAGAGACCATCCAGTATTACTTCACAAGGGTTTTTCAGATCAAGGAACAATTAGAAGCTGTAGATGAAGAAGTGGAGAATGCAGAGATTGTGATGACAACACTAAATGGCCTTCATAGGTCATGGGATGCCTTCATTCAAGGAATCTGTGCTAGAAAGAAGTTAGTCAAATTCAGTAGACTATGGGAGGAATGTTGTCAAGAAGAAGCATAGATAGCAGCTCGAGAAGAGAAGATGGGAAGTGAAGACCAAGCCCTCAAAGCCCACTCCAAGAAAAGCAGAAGAAGACCTCATTACTCCAAAGGTAAGGATTCTCATCTCAGAAGAGACATATCAAAATTGAGATGTTATACATGTGATGAAAGAGGACACTTTGCAAAAGACTGCCCTAAGAACAAGGGCCACTCTCATAAGAAGAAGGGGAACAAAAGAAGACATGCTCATGCTGCAAAGGATGATGAACCATCCAAGAAGAGATCCAGATATGAAAGTGAAGATTCTTCAAGCGAGGATGAATATGTTTTGATCTCCACTCTCATAGGTAACATTTTTCATGGAAGTGATGATTGGCTTATAGATAGTGGGGCTTCCAAACATATGATTGGATTCAAGGAATCCTTTATGAGACTGTTAGAACATGAATCACCTCACAAGGTGAAGCTAGGAGATGACTACCAATATCCAATAAAAGGTAGTGGGGAATATTCATATAAACTAGACTCTGGTAAGTCTCTAACAATGAAAGAAGCATTGTTTGTGCCAGGACTCAAGAAGAACCTTCTCTCCATATCAGCATTGGATGCAAAAGGGATGCGGGTTGCATTCATAGATGGTAAAGTCATCATGTGGCCAAAAGGTAAGACTACCAATGATCCAATAGTGATTGGAGAACAAGAAGGAGGGTTGTACAAATTGAAGGGCCATCCAGAAAAAGCCTTGGTACATGACATAGTAGAGCCAAATGAACTTTGGCATAGAAGGCTTGCAAATGTACATTATAGAGCACTACCTATTGCAAGCAAAGCTATTGAAGGTCTTCCAGAATTCCAAGCAAAACATGATGGAGTTTGCAAAGGATGTGCGAAAGGGAAGAATACAAAGAAGACATTTCCTAGCAGCGAAAGCAAAGCCAAAGACAACTAGAAATCATCCACTCCGATGTATGCGGTCCTATGTCATCAAACTCACTAAGCGGGTATGCATACTATGTTTCCTTTATTGATGATTTTTCTAGAAAGACATGGGTTTACTTTATGAAAAAAAAAGACGAAGTATTTAGTAAGTTCAAGGAATTCAAATCCTTGATCAAGAACCATACTGAAAAGAAGATCAAAACCATTCGATCAGATAATGGCGGAGAATTCACTTTGAATGAATTCAAAGAGCTATGCAAAGAATCAGGGATTAAGAGGGAGTTGTCTACTCCTTATAATCCACAATAGAATGGGATTGCGGAACAGAAGAATAGAACCATCATGGAAGTTGGAAGAGCAATGCTTCATGATCAAGATCTTCCTATGGATGTTTGGGCTGAAGCTACCATAACAATGGTGTATGTATAGAACCGTACTCCACATAGATTACTCAAGAACAAGACTCCTAAAGAAGTCTTCTCCAGTAAGAAACCAGAAGTCAGCCATTTCAGAATATTCGGTTGTCTTGTGTACATACACATTCCAAAAGAGAAGAGAACAAAATTAGATCCTTCAGGAAAGAAGGGCATATTTGTGGGATACTCTGAGAGATCGAAGGCTTACATGATCTATTTTCCAGGATATAAGAAGATAGAAATTAGCAGGGATGTGACATTTGATGAAGACATAGCCTACAAAAAATCCAGAAAGAGACCTGCTGAAGAACCTGAAGAAGCAGAAGCAAAAGTATCCAGAATTCATGACACAACCATGAATAAAGAAGATCAAGAAGAAGATCGAGATTTTGAGGAACCACAGAGACCTGTAGATCCACCTCTGGAGAAGAATCCTCATAAGAGGAAACCTGCTTGGGTACGTGAACTCATCCAAGGTGTGGAAAGATATGGGGCTCCAGAAGAGAATCATAGAGAAAGAAATAGAACCAGATCCTACTCTAGGTATGTAGCTTTGCTATGTGATTTCATTGATAAAGAACCTTCCAGTTATGAAGAAGCAGCAGAACAAAAAGAATGGAAGGATGCTATGATCGAAGAATATCAATTGATCATGAAGAATGATGTTTGGGATGTAGTCCCAAGACCAGAAGGGAAGTCAGTTGTAACTTCCAAATGGATCTACAAGATCAAGCATGCTGCAGATGGTAGCATTGAAAAGTATAAAGCAAGATTTGTAGCTCGAGGTTTCTCTCATAAAGAAGGAATAGACTATGAAGAGACCTTTGCACCTGTAGCCAGATAGACTTCCATCGGATCAGTACTTGCTCTGGCTGCAGTGATGAAATGGAAGATACACCAAATGGATGTCAAGACTGCTTTCTTGAATGGTGTAGTGGAAGAGGAAGTGTATGTAGAACAGCCACTCAGTTTTGAGACACATAACAGAGAGTCTCATGTATGCAGATTAAAGAAAGCCCTGTACAGTTTGAAACAGACACCTAGGACCTGGTATGGCAAAATTGATAGCTTTCTATCCAGTTTGGGCTTTACCAAGTGTAAAGCAGATTCCAACCTTTACTATAAGGTTGAGGATGGAAACCGAGTGCTACTTCTACTCTATTTAGATGATCTATTTGTGACAGGTACAGATGGGTTGATTGTTGATACGAAGAGAAAGCTTGTTGCTAAGTTTGAAATGAAGGACTTGGGGATGATGCATTACTTTCTAGGTATGGAGGTGTGGCAGAGTACAGATGGAATCTTCCTTGGACAAGGGAAGTATGCAGTAGAGATCCTGAAGAGGTTTGGGATGATGGACTACAAGGCTATGACCACACCTATGGCATCGAACCTGAAGCTATTGTGTGATGCTTCATCAGAGTTGGTTGATGCTATAATGTATCATCAGATGATTGGGTCATTGATGTACCTGATGAACACGAGACCAGACATTTGCTTTGCTATGAGCACCTTGAGCCAGTTCTTGACAGATCTGAGAAGTGTTCACTTGATTGCTGCAAAGCATATTCTGAGGTACCTGAAGGGTACTGTTGATTATGGGCTCAAGTACGATGCGAATCAAAAGATTAACTTGGAAGGTTATGTTGATTCAGATTGGGCAGGAAGTGCCATTGACAGGAAGAGCACTTCGAGATGTTGCTTCAGTATGGGATCAGGTGTGATCTCTTGGTTTAGCAGGAAGCAATCCTGTGTGGCACTGAGTACAGCTGAAGCAGAGTATGTCGGAGCTTGTTCAGCCAGTTGTGAGGTAGTATGGCTATAGAAGCTACTATCTGATATATTTGATCTCCAGTTGGATGCTACTTGTATACATTATGACAACTAGAGTTGCATGAAGTTGTTAGAGAATCCAGTGTTCCATGACAAGTCAAAGCATATCGAGATCAAGTATCACTATATCAAGGATATGGTGTAGAGGGGAGCAGTGAAGCTCCAGTATGTTGTGATGGAGGAATAGATAGCCGATGTATTGACGAAGCCATTGGCTAGGTTGAAGTTCAAGTACTTCAGGGAGAAGCTTGGTGTTCTCCAGATCGAGGTTTCCTCCAAGAGAAAGTGATAAGACCCATAGCCATTCTGACATGGTGAGAGGATTGGTTCCTTCCATGGTCAAATGTAAGGGCTGAGCCATTATGTCATGGTGAGAGGATTGGTTCCTTCCATGTCAGATATGAGTGCTGGCCATTATGTCGAGTAGGACAGATGTAAGGGCAATTACCATTATAGGAATGGAGGAACCTAGTCAGTTACAAGGAACACTCAGTGTAGGACTGAGTAGCCATTCTGATGTGATAGAGGGATGTGTTCCCACTTGATCAGATGTAAGGGCTGAACCATTCTATCATGGCTAAAGGATTAAGTTCCTTCCATGTCATATGTGAGTGTTGGTCATTCCGACCAGTACATCGGATGTAAGGGCAACTGCCATTCTCTAGAAGAATGGAGGCACCTGGTCAGTTACTAGGTAGCTCAGTCGAGGAGGACTGGGGGCCATTCTGATATGATTACTGGGATGTGTTCCCTCATGATCAGATATGAGTGCATAGCCCTTCCATTAGTAATGGAATGTGTTCCCTCACTGGGTGGATGTAAGTGTAGAGCCATTCTTCGCATCATGTGTTGATCAGATGTAAGTGTTGAGCCATTCTTTGCATCATGTGTTGATCAGATGTAAGTGATGTGCCATTCTTCGCATCATGTGTTGATCAGATGTAAGTGTAGTGCCATTCTTCGTATCATGTGTTGATCAAATGTAAGTGCAGTATCTATCTTCACATCATATGTTGATCAGATAGAGATGTTGAAGCCTTTCTTCGATCATGTGTTGATCAGATGTAAGTGCTGGGCCTTTCTGATATGATTATAGGATTAGTTCCTATATGATCAGATGTGAGTGCTAGGCATGCCTTTCTGACAAGTAGGTCAGATGTAAGTGCTGGGCATGCCATTCTTCGTATCATGTGTTGATCAGATGTAAGTGCAGTATCTATCTTCACAGCATGTGTTGATCAGATAGAAATGATGAGCCATTCTTCATATCATGTGTTGATCAGATATAAGTGTTGGAAAATACCTACATGGAGGCTAGGCCTACAACCAGCATGAAAAAGGGCTGGCTCTGTAGAAATTCCTATGATGAGAAGAATCATGAGATAGCACCCGTGATGATCCAGATCGAGTGATGATCTAGATCCAGTGATGATAGCCAGTGATGATCCAGATCCAATGATGATCCAGATTCAATGATGATGATCTAGTAGTGATGATCCAGATCCAGTGATGATCCAGATCCAGTGATGATATCCCATGATGATCCAGATCGAGAGATGATCCAAATCCGATGACAAAGATGACTTGAAGACAAAGATGACTTGAAGACTCAGAAGACTTGAGATGTAGAAGACGAGATGATCCAACTGATACAGAGAAGAAGACCAGTGCTGAAAATTGTGTCGAAAGAATACCTTCCTAGTTAAGAGGGAGTGTTGATGTATTTGTAACTTCAAAATGTATTCATCTATGTATCTTATGTCTTGTAACCTGATGTTTATTCCGGGATGTACATAATATGTATTTGAGTCATGTTGTCATGCCTCGATGTTTCGATCGGGAGGATCAATAATGTAAACAAGTCATGTCAAGTCATGGTGGGTAACCCTCCGATTGTCTAAGTATTAAAGTCTCCACAGTTCCAGGGCACTAGGGTTATTAGACTCTCCTAGTACAGGTTGGACCTAGTAGGGTTTTAGTCATATTGGGATTAGTATAAATAGAGAACTGGAGTCTCTATTTATCACACAAGTCATACACACTCAAGTGTAGCACATAGTTGAGGAAGGAGAAGACACTGCGGCTAGACAAGAAGAAGATTACCGTAGTTGGGAGATCACTTACTGTCTTGGGGCTTTTACTATTTTGGTGCTGATTCTATCTCTAAGGAAGTTGTGGGGTTTTCTCCTTTATGGTTTCCCCGAGGAAAAACACTGTGTTCGTTGTCTCTTGTGTTTGATTGCTGTACTGGTTATTCTCTCAGTTAAAGATCCTAATAATGCTAGCTCAATGTTGAAAAACTAATATATGGGGGGATGAATGCAGGATAAATACAAGCGCAAGGGATGGATGGGTAAGGGAGAGATATGAAAGGGGGAATGAAGGGAGGAGAAATATAAGTGGGAGGGAGGGATGGTGGGGGTAAGAGATATAGGGGGGATGGGAGAGGGAGATATATATGAGGGAGGGATGATTGGGTGTATGAAATATATAGGATAATGGATGGAGGAAATATATAGCATAATGGATGGAGGGACAAATGGGGGTGGTGGTTAAAGAGTAAGAAGGAGGAGAGGGATGGATGGAGTGGTTGTATAGAGAGAGGTATAGAGTGAGTGAGTGATAGAGACAAATGGGGGGGTGGTTAAAGTGTGAGAGAGGGGATATTCAGAGAGAGAGAGAGAGAGAAGGGGGGAGAGACAATGATGGATGGAGGGATGGTTAGAGGGTGAGAGAGTGGGATGATAACAGTGAGAGAGAAGGGGTTTAGGGAAATGAAGGATGGTCAAGGATGGTTACACCAAGGGATAGAGATGAGGTATTGTGTGTGTGTGTGTGTGTGTGTGTGTGTGTGTGTGTGTGTGTGAGAGAGAGAGAGAGAGTGAGGGTTATATAGAGAGAGATGGAGAGAGGGTGTTTCGATGTGTTTGAGAGGGAGAAATGGTGAAGGTTGGTAATAGAGGGAGAGGGGGTGGGGTGTTTCAACACCAAGAGGTGTGTAAGTTTGTTTGAGGGGGAGTGGTGACACAAGGAAGGAGGGGGGAGATAGGAAGAGAGGGAGGGAGGGGGAGAGAGGAAGAGAGGGAGGAAGAGGGGCGAGAGAGAGGGTTGAGGGATGGTTATAGATGCAGAGGGATAATGAATCAGAGAAATGATGATGGTTAGATAGAGAGGCATGGAGAGAGGGTGTGTTGATGTGTGTGAGAGAGACAAATGGGGAAAGATTGGTTATAGAGAGAGAGAGTGTGTGTTTTTTCAAGACCAAGAGGTTTGTAACTTTGTTTGAGGGGGGAGTGGTGAGCTAATGAAGTTTGGTTATTAATATCCTAAGTCCATTTTAGATTGGTTCAAAAATCCTATCAAATCTCCCATGCATTATTCTAATCATTAGAGAGCCATCAATTGATTTTTTCTTATTCTCATTGATAGTTTAGCTTAGAAGGTTGGAATTGGTTCTCAGTTTAGGATCCGATTAGATGATATTATAGGTTGTAGAAATAGAATATTGGTGGTGAATGAATTATATTTTTTCTTACATAGTTAGAATATTTTCATTCTAAGTTAGATTGCTGATGAAGATGCCTTTTTAACCTGGAAATGGGGATGGAAGACCAGCTTCACTCGATAGGGCAATTGAAAGATCAATTGAATTTTTTTATTTTAGAACTAGAATTCGGATAATTTTACTTAAACTAAGATCGAGATGTTTTGATCAGGACTCTAAATAAGAATGAAGGAGGTTATTCATTGTAGCCAAATTATCAAAATATTATGAATGTGAAGGATTTGGAAGATAGATGGTGGTGGGAAGTGATTTGGAGAATTAAAGATCCAAAAAGTCTAAAATTATCATGTAGCTTGATCTCACCTAAAAAGTCTTGGCTCAAGATCTCTATCAAAAGAAAAATAATGAAGGTTTTGGAATATGTTATATTTATTGGCAAGGTGGAGAAGACATATCCCACATATTCATGAAATATCCCCTTTCTCTTCAATTTTGTAATAAGATAGAATGTTGGTTAGGAAAGAAGGATATTTGGAAGTATGAATCTATGGAGGTAGGCCTAAAAATATGGTTTTCATGAGAATATATAAATAATTATATAGCAATTACTTTCCTAAAAATATGGTTTTCATGAGAATATCTGTACCATATCACGTATGAAGTGATACTGAATCTCTATGTGATTTGAATTGTCATGAAATACCAGATTCACTAACATCTGCACACAGCTCTGGTTATAACAGTGAATCATGGTTGGCTTTGGAATCTAGGAAAACAATCCTGCAAGAATTTTATGAAGCCAAACTGCTTCTTGGGCTGCTAAACAAGCAACCATATGCTAGGCCTCTGCAGTACTGAGAGCTACTGAGTTATGCTTCCTACTTGATGTTCAGGAGAATACAACCTTATAACCTAGGGTCTCTCAAATTACCAACATACAATGAAAAATTGCAGAAATCCAACCATTGAAGAAATTGATAGCGAAATAGGGAATAAATTAGGCATACCTTATTTATGACACTCGATCCTAGCCTTCTTCTTCACTTGAAATTGCTTCCATAGCTTCTAAGGAATCTACAACACCTGCAAAGATAAAGATCTTTCCTAGAATATCTTATATATTATATAGATGATCAATGAAACAATATGCTTGCAATGAAATAACAAGACAATTCATAAATATAATACATAAGAGTGCAAAGACACAACATTGGAAGAAAGACTCTCTTTATTGATAAACAAGTGAGGTAAGATTACAACCAAAATATAAGACAATTTCTCCTCCACTAGCCAAGGACACTGAGTTCTGCTGCTCCAAGATATATAAAGGCAAACCACTAGCATAACTTTGCTCTAGAATTCCTGATTGTTTAGCCTCAACCCATACCCCCTATTTATACATGACGAAAGAGAGAGGTTACGAAGGTTGGAGTGGTTGAGGAAGTTTGTATAGTTATGATTAAGGCCCCAATTGTCCTTGATTAAACTTGTTTATATTTTTTTAATTTTGGATTAATGCATATGGGATAATAAATGCTAGTTGGTTGCGTATGATACGCGACTTTCCTAAAGGAAACCCGTGGATTTTAACTTTGATCATATATACATGAGTTGCAGTGTCAATAATCACGTATGATACATAGGTTTCAATGGAAATAGTCACGTATTCACCTCAATGGCCATACAAAAAATAGGTTTGGTTGGTAGGAGGAGGATGCATCAAAATTCATGCCCATTTATAGTGCTTTGGACACTTCTATCCATTTTGTCCTTTTGTGTACCAACAAATTAAGTTTCAGTAATCAGATGGAGAAGTTCCATTTCACATGATAACAAAGACACTTACTATACCCTTTCCCAGCTACGTTTGCTCGTCCAAGTTCTCATCCAGGTATGGGAAAAATCCCATAGGGAGATGAGACATACATGTAGTAGATGGTCGGGTTCACATAGGTGCCTCTGCTTGTCTAGATGCTCAGCTAGGTATGGGATAAATCCCTTCGGTAGGTGATTCAGACAGGTGGTATATGGTCGTGTGATTGCACAGGTCTCTCTACTTAACTAGGTATGGGAGTACCCCATCAACAGATGAGATGAATAAGTAGTAGATGGTCGTGCATGTGTGCTCATACGATATCTCTATCCAGGTATGGAAGTATTCCATCGGTAATAGAGACATATAGGTAGCAAAATGTTTTCTCTCAGACATACAAATAGAACAATTTCATAAAGACAACCTTCAGTATGTTTAGAGATGATGGAGATAGTATAGATGTATAGATGAAACACAGATTGGGGTGTTCAATTTGCAACAAAATTACTATATAATAAGCTATTAAGGAAGATGTGATTGAACAAGTGCACTACTAGTACCATTGTTGCATATGAGAAATGTGGTGCTAGAGTGTAGATGAATTGGTCCATGTTTTTATTGAACAAATTATTAGTGTATTCTATTGATGCACAAGAAAAAAGGTACCTCTTTCACTTATTCCTAGTTGTTAATTTTGATATTTTTTTTCTCCTAGGACAATCCACCTAACTATAAGGGGATGGAAGTGCATGTCCCATGTTATAATGTGCCATGCTATCAAAACTTATGGTATGAGGATAAGAACCGAAGGTGACAAACATAAAAAAATCTTGAATTCTACCTGAATGTTGTTGTGTTGAGGAATCATATTGGAAATTAGTTAAGGATTGTCGCAGAAACTATCCAACGGTACATAAATGTGATAAAGTTTACTGCAGGGGCTCACCATATATATGCACCATGATGAGACCCCAAACATCAATGGTTAACCACTGCATTTTGGTTAGCCTAGCAGGAACTTGATATGATAATTCAAAATGGGCCTAAAGAATGGAAGCATCCTATCGTGGATGATCTTAGGTCATCTGTCGAAACTGACCCACAACCGAAGGGAACATTGGGGACTCAAGTAGGCCCCCCCCAAGATGAAGAAAACCCCTCTATCTCACCTTGCAACAAAAATGATGAATACAGTGCAAGACCGACATATCTAGAATTATTGAAAAGAGGAAAGCTGTTGAAGAGAGAATAAAGAGTTGCAAAAAGAAAGAGGCTATCAAAGACCCCTTGTGGTGGACTTACTAATGATGAATATAACTTGTTGGACAAAAGAATAACAGAGGTTGATGCTAAAACACATCAGAATATTGATATTCGACACAAACATTTGATTAGGAGCATTACCAACTTACTTTATACTCTCTACTTTGTCATAAAGGAAGTAAGGGTAGGGGCTAGTCGGGGCCCATCGCAGTCACAGTCACAAGATGTAAGTCCTTCTAAGGATCTCCCAGCTTAAGTATAACTAACTCGACAACATTGTAACATTCAAGTGCTACCCAAAGCACTTGACTTGTGCACACTATAATATAATAGCATGATTCAGGATATTGGTTATGTCAACGTAGATCTCTCCGTGCTGCCCATATTTTTTTCTACATAAAATATAGTAGGATGTCATCGATAAAATTAAGGAAGGGGATCATACAATGTATGCAAAATTGAAGCAATGAAATACCACTATATCTTTGCTCCAAAATCAGTTGGAGGAAACACAGTAGAAGACACAAAGGTGATAATAGGATAGGCAGAAACTTGAGCAAGTTGTCGCTTTTTCCTTTCATGAAATTCCAAAGGTTGGATTTACACCCGACATGCTCCCTGAAGTTTGGGTCATTAGGATGGTGGAAGTGGCTACATACTTCTGTCATTTAAATGCATAACTAGAGGCTAAGCTTCTTCCTAGTACACCCCCCCGATGTATTGGAAGAGCGATGGAAGGTAGTCGATGAAGATGTGAAACAAACTCAGGAGGTTGAGGCACTATGTGCTAACGAATATCCACAGGTTTCCCATGCATGGGAAGTCTTGATGGATGATGTCGAGTTGCAGGGAATAATAGAGGAACTTCATGTAATAGAGTCCAATCTGGTCGAGTTAAGGAACTAGTTGTAAACATTGTCGTCGATTAAGAAGACATGAGTAAGGCTACTGAACTCAAATTAGTACACTAGCAAGTCACTAAGCTTTGAGCACAACAATAGTGAAGAATGGATCGTTTCATAGAGCTTCAAGATGAAGTTGAGCAGGTCACGGAGACCATTCAAACAATACATGTCAAGCTATGACAGGTTGTAGAGGCGAAGAAGGCAGAAATTTTGGAACATCTCAGTTTTGAACTTATGGAGAAAATTGCCAGGGTAAATGAAGATGTTCAACAATAGGAAAAAGATGTGCTTAAAA
Source organism: Pseudotsuga menziesii (assembly GCA_001517045.1). Classification (NCBI taxonomy): domain Eukaryota; kingdom Viridiplantae; phylum Streptophyta; class Pinopsida; order Pinales; family Pinaceae; genus Pseudotsuga; species Pseudotsuga menziesii. The sequence goes on from LPNX010558880.1 coordinate 161,122, forward strand.
TATTCAAATATATTCAAGGTAAGATGAATGTGACAAAGGTTTTTGTCTAAAGTGCCTCAAGAAGAGCCACATGTGAGTGCTAGGGGCTTGTTGGCCCCAGAAAAGTGTGTAAAGTTTGGTCCATACGTTTTGAATAGTTTGTTCATGGTGTTAAAAGGGTTGCGGAAGAGAAAATATGGAGAAGTTTGGTTGGGCTATGAATAGGGATGCGATGGAGTGAAGATGGAGAAGTCTATTCATGATGTGAACAAGCTTGCGATGAAGCAAAGACTGAAAGGGCAAGATCTGGAATTTTGGGCAATTTTTGGGGAAATATTAATATACCTTGTGAATTAGTTGGAAACGTTGTCTGCTTTTGGGTAGTGTGCGTGGGATGTAAAATCGATTGTTATAGCCTATAAAAATGTAAATGGGTTGGGATTTAGGGGCTCGAGAAAATAAAGGAGAGACAGTCAATAGTAAAATTTGAAGAATCCTACAGTAAGATGTAGTGCAAAGATTGAATAAGAGTCATGAAGGGCATGCAATGTCGATCTGTAAACTATGTGCATGGATCTAATGTAAAGGAGTTTTGGGGATATGTCAACATACCAAAGCGTTCAAAGAAAACTTATGCTAAATGAAGAGTGTTTTTGTGGTTTTTTCCTGTATGAGTTTCCATGTTAAATTCTTTGTGTCAAATGGTGTATCTTTATTTTATGTATGAGGCTTTCTAATTTGTTGTGCTTGATAATATTTCTAATGAAATGGAATAATAGTGCTGTAAATGTTGGTTGACATGATTTTGATATGTTGTTATTTGTCGATGATCCTTCACCTATTTGCATCGTTGGGTACTCATTCAAGTACTACCATGGATAGTCCCCCTTCTATCACTGTGAAAGCCTAGTTCATGTAGTCCCTATAGGTATCTTGAGTGAGACTTCACTTGTGTCGCAGATATTTCTGACAGGGTTATGCTTTGTTGGGTCAATGCATTGGGTTTTGTTGGTTGGGATGGAAGGTTGAACCTGGGTTAGTTGAAGCAAAGCCAATATGGATCGCTTGCCCCTTTTGTGATGTTGCAGCGCACATCAGTCTCCTAAGTCTATTTTGTTATTTCAATTTACACCATGCATAACAATGTATTAACTCATGCATGGTTTAATTTACAAGATCACAACAAAGATACAATGTTCAAAACGCTTTAACACATATTTACATTTTTAATTACAATGAGTAAGGGTCACTTTGGCCATTATATCAAGTAATTTGTGAATTAAGATTTAGTATTCAATCTATAAATAAGAAATTTGTAATCCCTTGTTATATGTTCAAAAACTCCCACAAACCTAATGTGTTTATTTCTCACAAGTGTGAAGAGATAAATCCTAAAGATTTATTCCTCATAATTTTTACTAAAATTGTAAATAGAAAGATGAAGTGATGAAAATTCATTAACATAACAAAGATAGACAACAAAACCAATGTTATATAAAATATCTTACATTAAGTTTATATTTAAAAAAAATATTTCTCTCTAACAAAATAAAATAAAATAAAATTAGTCTTTTTCCAAAAGAAATGCAGATGAATTTCAGTTTATTTTTCAAATAAAATAGTATAATAAGCAATTTCTACAAAATTTTGTCATTACACAAATCAACTATCTGCCTGACATGTAATAAAAAAACCATAATCGCTTCCTGATAAGCAAGGCTTTTTGTCATTTGACTTTGCCATACCCAATTTCAAATCAATGTGACACAAACGAAGTATTTGAAGCACCACCATGGAAAAAAGCGATAAATTCATCAATGAAAACAAATGAATATGAAAACATATAGGTTTATAATCGCTTATTGCTTTCCATTTAAGGAAATAGAAGAGCCTTAGTAGGCTTCTGGTCTTTCCTCTCACAAAAAATACGAGATCGAAACAGCTACCAATACCGTTCAGATGTATTGATTGAATACTAAAAAACAATCACAGGTAGAAATAAAATTATTCAGTTAACCTGTGGACAGAAAGCTCCAATTCAAAATAAAAGTTCATTTATGGAATGAACAGTCTGCAGGTGCAAACCCAAGAAGAGATTGCTGCAAATTGTACTGAATGAAGAAATTTTGCTGCAGAAGATTCCCAATAATATTTGGTGTCGGTGCTGCAATGGGTTTCAATCCCAGGCATTTCACATTGTCCTCTAACGGCAACATATAATTCTCTGGTGGCGGGCTAAATGTTTTTCCTCCTTCGAAAACAATTGAGAATTCAGGAAAATTCAATTCACTCACTCCGGAAGTGTTGAAGCAGACATCAAACTGTGGGGACAACGTTGTAGCCCTTGGATATGTAATTTCTACTTTTAGGGCCTCCGCTACTATTTCATAGGCTTCCTCTACTAAATAGGTGAGGGAAGTCCCAGAGTCTATTATTGTCCCTCCATTTCCCAAGTCATCCATCTCCCAAGCATTGATCGAAATAGGAAGTTTTTCTCCATTAATGGCAATTGCTTCAATACCCAAGTAATAGTTTGATGTTCCTCCCTGTAGAATCGGAGTATATTGAATTGGCTTTCGCAGTAATGAGAGGCCTGATTCTTCGACCATGTCTCCGAATACCAGAGAACTTTTCACAGTGGTGGGCTGTAGATAGTCTGTTAAGCAGTAAGAGAATTTTCCGCCGTACAAACTGACTGTTTGTATGGTAAATGAATCGGGTCCTTGACCTAAACCCAGTACGCCTCCTGAGCCAGCTTCTGATTGGACTTCGTTGTCCAATCCGCATCCCATCAACACTTTCTTTGCCTTCAACGGCTTCTCAGATGTAGACTTCAATGTAACCGTTTCACGAAGATAAGGACCTGTGCTGAAAGAGCCGTCCAGGTAGCTTTGGGTATATTTACAGGCCATTTTAGGGTTAATAGTGCATGATACTGCGGGAGAGATAGCCTGGCATTCTCTGGAGTAACATGGGACGTATGAAAGAGAAGAGGATCTGTCGGGATCAAAAGAGCTGCAGTTCAGGCAGGGGTTGCAGTTCATCCAAATGAGATCGCTGCCGGTGTCTGCTACAAGTAGGGTTTTTTGAGGAGGAGTCCCAACATAGAACTCTACAAAATAAATGGCGGATCCCAGAGTTGCACCAGACGCTAATGGCATTTCAAATTCAATGTTAGGTCCAAGGTTCGAGCCCACTGGAGGAAAAGCAGAAGCCCAGTTAGCGGAACTGTGGTGCACAAGATGGGAAGTTATTCGGAGGGAATCTACGCTTACAAGGGCTCCTATGGCCTGGTGCCTGCTTGGGAAGTGCCTGTACAAGGGACTATGTAGGGAGTAGCGGTGGATCAGCTTCATTTCTATCGTCAAGCTATCTCCATGTTGCAGGAGGACAAGAAGAAAGATTAATACCCACCCCCAAAAACTATATTTTCCCATTGCTAAGAAATCACGTAACATACCTTGGACAGATTGCACAGATTGCAGATGATGTAGAACTACCTGAATACAGAAGATGAAACGGCGTGGCATCGACGAGCCTGATCCAGCTCTATGCGCCTTGCTTCAGATGGTATAGACGATCTTCGATCTGATATAGATTTTGGATCCAAATGGAACAAGTTAAAGTGTGAACAAACTAAATTATTTTAACTAACTAGTGTGAAAGCAAAGTTTCAAACTCACTAGTGTGAAAGCAAAGTTTCATTCAGATTTACTTGAAGTATAAATGATTTAAGTTTTTTTTTTAAATTAAATTTAAATTCTTATTCTTAAAACCAAAGTTGTATGGTTAAAGTTCTTATTAATTAAGTGTAACTATAACTATGGTTAAAGTTTTTATCAATTAAGTCTAACTATAACTTCCAACAAAAATTTGTATGGTTGTATGGTTAAAGTTCTTATCAATTAAGTGTAACTATAACTTCCCACAAGATATAGACTTCTAGCAAGATATGGAGGATAATTTTGACCACAAAATGGTCAAGTTTGTCTACTATATAAATTTCTGACAAGATATGACTGATAATTTTAACCACAAAATAGCTGAGTTTGTCCAATTTTTAAAAAGTGGAGCAGTTTATTTATTTTAATTGAAAACAAAATGATCAAGTTTGTCTACTATAACTTCCCACAAGATATGAGAGATAATTTTAACCACTTGTCAACTTCTTTTAATGGAGCAGTTTATTTTATCTACCTTTTGGACTTTCACATAGGTTTCTAAATTAGGTTTTTTTTTGGTAAAATCTAAATTTGAAAGTGTTCAAATTGTGTTTTTGAATCTCTCCAATACCCCCATGACACTTAGATTATGCAATTTCCATAGCTAATATATGTGATTCTAAGATTTGTTTTTAGATTTCCAACCTACTCTAAACAATGTCATTGGATCCAACAATATCTTTAATTCAATCAACCTATTTTACATTATTAGATTTAATAAATCCCAAACATCAACATTCATAAAATAAAATAAAAAATACATGAATGTACAATACACTTGGTTAGATATACATCTCCCTAATTATCTAATACTGAATGTACAATGCACTTTGCTATTTTAATATAATTAATGTTGAATGAAACAATTATATTTATTTTTAGAATGCCTAAAAAAATTTAAAATACATTTAATATCTTTATTGTTATTATTAAAAATTAAAAACAACAATTAATTTAAAATAACTCCATTATATTTTAAAAAAACTATTCAAAATCAAAGATCAAACACCCATTCCAAAGCAATTATTAATTACAAACTCACATCCACAACCATAACCTAGTTTGGTGAAATAGGTGATGACACAAAACAACCAAAGATTTTGTTAGACTTTATATTTTATGGCCCTATAAATAACATACATATCTAACATATTTTATTTTTATTCTTTGAAAGCTTTTATGTTCTCATTTTAGAAAGGTGGTCCTCTGTTCCACAAATTAGGGAGCCCCATACACCAATTTGGTGGTTGGCTTGACCATGCTCTAAAAATTAGATTATTATTATTATTGTTATATATCTTGTTACTTTTTATAAGGAGAGAAATCAAATGGACAATAAAATTTTTATGATCTAACACTTACCTTAATTTACATGTACCTACACAACTAGAAATCACTTATACGTAAGTGTAAACATATTTTTCTTATTCTTACTCTTCTTGATTATTTTATATATAATATGTTATTGCCTAGAAGAGGGCCATTCTACACTCTAGTAGGGGGGATGGGTAACTCCTTCCATGTTCACCCTAGAGTTGAAATATGCCCTTTTTAAAAAATAATAAAATATTATAACACTGCATATACATAAAACTACACAAATTAGATAAATTTAAACCCTTCTTCAACATTTGCATTCTAAAAAAGGGTTTGTATGTCATGTCCCCAACCCTCTACTCGATAGGGAGGATGTGACTAACATTTATCAACCCTAGACATCTAAGCCTCATGAACATAATATATATATAAATGCATTGAACTTAAAACATACACATATGCATAAATTATTAACATATAGTGGAAGCAAAATCATTCATTCAAGCATTCATCATATTCATAGTAATTCATAAAACAATTACAGTTGCGGAAAATAAAATAAAGGAGAATACTTATATTTGAAAGAAGCTTGTCCAGTAACCAACTATGTTGCTGCAACGCTCCACCCAATTATAGGCCAATGTGCTCTTTAATCTCTTAGCAACACTGCCACCCTCGAGTTGGGCATGGTTTTCCCTACGGAATAAGGAACACTATCAGACTTCCCCCATAGACAAGGATACAATAAAACTTAGTCAAGCCAACACAGTTGGGTTTAACCGACTTACACAGGAAGTGATGTACACTTAGCCAATTTCACATAAGACACAACCAACCCAATAGATGGGTTTATCAGGCTACCAACCAAGCCATCCTTCCAGTTGGGTTTATCAGGCTTCTAAGAAGGTAGAAAGGATAACTGCTAAGCTAGTGAGCCCAATCCAGATCTATGAACACCCACACTGGTTCTAGCCTGACTTCTAAACATTTACACACCCAACACAAGGAAGCATCCCCTTCTCTGCTACACGGTCCCTCGGTACATGCATTCCCTTCTAGTGTATTCAGTGTATGCAAAGAAGAAAATCAGCCCTCTAGATTGGTTTGTGAGGTGCCTTCACACAGTAGGTTTATCAAGCAAGTACAGACTCCATTTTAATTCCCCAATTCAGTTCAGATGCCAAACGAGGATGCACACACAGTGAGCTCAGTCCTGGGATTATCAAACGTAAGAAAAATCCAAGTAATTACACATGAAAACAATAATTTACAAATTCCTGAACATTGTCGGTGCCAGAACGATTGCTGCAAAATACCAAAATGAAATATTAGAGGAAATTTGGGGTCTAAAATGGGCCTTATAAAAAACTGTGCCATGGATGAGCTGGATTGAGTTGAATTTTTAAACCAATAGAATTTCAATATCTTTGGTCAACCATTATGGTTGAGTTGGACACATAATGCTTATGTGTCATATTTTTATTTGACAATAGCTAACTCTATATCAACCTAACCTTGGTTAAGGGTCAGTGCAAGAAGATGAGGGACCTTTAAGATGCAATCCTAGTTTTCAAAAACAACATCATGTTACCAAAAAATACATCAACCCGAGCCTGACATGTCATGGAACATGTAGGTTAGGAATACAAATCGCGTACGTGTTATATAAATACAAAATGCGCTCACGATATGTAGTTATAAAACGCGTACGCGATTAGCAAATCATAAAAAAAAATTAAATACACAGTCCTGAACCCGCGGCCCATTTTCACAATCAGGAACGTGAATTCGATGGGCCATTGGAGCGTTTGGAGCGAGACCACTTCTTGGGATTGTTACAGGAGCTGATTCAGGTTGAGGGGAGGAGATTCACTCGTGCATTGTCATCCAACAAGGTAATTCAATCACCCAATGCATTTTTTTTTGTCAATTTTTACCCTATAATTGTGTGACTTTAGATGTGTGATATTCAAATGCACTTCCCTCCTATCTTTTTTAATTCTCAAGAGCATTACCTTATACACCTAGTAGAAGAGATTGAAGAATGTGGTTAAAAGATGGAAATTTCTATTATTTGAACAAATCTCAGGTTCAAATCCAAGAACTAAACTATCAGTATAAATACATTGAACATTGAATTGAGTTTCACTTTATTACAATCTAATGTTAAATTTAAATAGTGTCTTATGATTTCACTTGAGGTCTCACACCCACACCATTGGTTGATTCCTATACCCTTGGTTGATTTTCTATTGGCATTCCTTGTTCCAACATGAACTCACCCTTGTATGAAATTGTTGGTGTTTCTAGATGTTACATGGTGTATTCACCTTGGTATGAAATGATTGGTGTTTTTTAGATGTTACATGGTGTATTCACCATATTTTTTGAAAAAATCAATATAACCAATGTTATGACCTGAGCTTGATTTTTAATTAGATTTAGTTTGAATTTTGAAGAGATGAAGTGGGTTTTACATTTAGTATATGAATTTTATTGTATATGGATAATATTTGTAGGTTGCAATCACAATTGAAGAAGGTTTCAGATTACTTATGTTATCAAAATTTGACATGATTGAATGAGTAGTTAGCAAAATTTATTTAGAGTTATTGCACATCATGTTGTTTAAGTTTATTTTGATATGTTTTACATTTATAATGTCACAATGTTTTGAGTAAAGCCCGTGATATTTTATTAGGTAAACACTATATATGTATGTGATTGGTTTGTTGTAGACAAAATTGGACTTGTGCTTAAGTTAGTTTTTCATATTTTGTTATGCATATTATTTTAAATGATAATATATATTTGTTGGTAGCAACCCACTTATTGCAAAGGCATGTTAAACATAGTTTATTTTGATTGTGTTTCGCAAATTTTTGTTATCTAGGTTATGCTTTTGAATTAGTTATGTGGTGACATTTTATTTACTATTATATAGGTCTATGTGATGGTTGGATGTTCTGAAGATAATTGGATTTAGATGCATTTACATTTTCAATTTTGAAGAGATGTCATTATATACCATGTATATGTTTCTAATTATTTTATTATTGATTTTTTTATTGCAGTTGCGGCTATGGACCCCAATGCAAAAATATCGATTGAACTTGCCCAGTTGAGAGGGTTGAGTACTAATTTTAGTGGTGGTGACAGAATTCGACGTTCACTTTCATCCACTTTGGATGCAATTGTTGAGACCATCACATTGTCAAACAACATACTATATGATATTACTTCATATAGAGAAAGAAAAAGACGTGAGTACGCTGATGGGCTTAGCTACAATGCAATAAAAAAGTTGAAAATCACCAAAGAGCATATATTTTCATTATTTAGGGACCCTCGCACGGGGGAAATTCCAGATGCAAATAGGCCACATATCTCTATCGAGTGGTGCACATATCAACCATTTGTTGATAAATGGATGGACAAATGGTATATGGTTTTTGATATGCCACCACACAACAACAGGGAAATCCCGTTGTACTTCCTTCGGAAGATGTATGCAGAGTTCGTGTTGGGAAAACACGTAAATTATTTTGATATATTGCAGTTTCAAGGGATTGGTGGGGGGATGCCCCAAAACTGACCCAATGCCAGGCTTCGAGACGTTGATCACCCTATCCCTGCACCTCGCAGGTAGTTTCCTGGGCCAGATGTCCCACCTGTACATCATGTTATTCCATGGACACGTGAGGCATTTTTGAGTTTGGCACAGGCCATTGTTCGCCATAGCACTATGGTTCAGCATATGGGTGAGGAAGGGACATCTGTCCCTGGTGTGGTACATACACTAGGTCCTCATGGTGCAAGACCATCTTCTAGTGCAGTACCACCCATTGGTGTAGGACCATCTACTGCAGGACCATCTACTAGTGCAGCACCATCAGCACATTCCCAGCCTACTTTTGAGCCTCACGAGTGCACATCGTGTGGTCGTCCATGCTATGGTCTTTCGTCAGATGTTGTCTTCAGTGGGTTTTTGAGTGATGTGTGTATATGGTTAATTGTAATAAATTCTTCATTTATTTTCCTCTTTGTACGCATATGTATAGTTTGAGATAATATATTAATTTTGTGAAATTGCAGTTGATTCTTTATGCCGGCAGCGATGCCCCAGAGTATCATGTTCCACACTCTACATAGGGGCAGGACATTCCATCCACTGATCCTGTATCTCACACCAAGGTAAACATTTTAAAATTTCAGTTTTTTAATACTTGTTAAATTGTTAATTTCCACATACTGTACATGTTAGTTCACTAATGTTATCTACGGTCTAATATTTACAATTATTAAACTTGTAGATGCCGGATCCTTCATGGGGGAAAGCAGCGATGGAGGTAGGATCCATGGTCGTATCGACCGATGAAATATCTGGGCAGATGCTAGATCCTACACGAGCGGAAGCAGTGATGGAGGTAAACGTTTTAAACATTTAAAAAATGTCATTTTTTAAATACATGTATGTTCGTTGAATCATCCATGTCTAGCTACATGAACTCTTGTTGACTATAGGCTGTTACTAAAACACCTAGACCATCTCTTGGAGTTGTATCTCCCCATAGGCCATATGTGAACAAGGGTCAAGTGTATATGAGACAGCCTACTCCTAGAAAGAGTGAAGTTGTCCATGACGATGGAGATACTGATACCATGGTAATTTGTATATCCTTCGATGATATTTCTTGGTTAACTTAAAATCTAGTGCATAAAATATTTTGTTAATGTTTGATTTGCATGTTTACTACCTCAGGAGCAAGAGGTTACTGTTGAAAACCTTGCAGGGATGGTTGATGCAGTAGTCAGTGCTGCATCTACAATGGCAACAAGTCACACAAAGGTACAACTATTTGAACATGATATAGACATAGTGTGTTATTGTTGTCTATTGTTTATTCATGCACATTTCTAACTATTTCAAGATTTGGTGATTGTAGCCACCACCACCAGGTCCTTCCCCCTCTAGTTTGACCATGGATGTGACCATCATTCATGTTCAACCAACATCTCCATCTGCTACACAAGAAACCCAATCCCATGAGGTGAGATGTCCATTAATGAACAATTGTTTCATGCAATGTCCATTAACATTTTCATAATTTTTGAGTTAATTTAGATATGGTATTTTATTGAGCTAATGTATTAATGCATAGTTAATTGAATTTAACACTTGATATTTAATTTGTAGGATCTAGAGATGCACACTGGTCCTATAGTTGATCCTATAGGAATACCCTCAAGAAAGAACAAGAGGAAGCTTGAGTTTTGATGTGTCTTATGGGATATGTACATATCGATACATGTGTACATGTGGCTTGGACAGTTTTGGATACATGTACTTTTGGAGATATGTACATTGACATTTCACTTACATGTACATGTGGCTTGGATAGTTTTGGATACATGTACATGTGGCTTGGATAGTCTTGGATAGTTGTGGAGAGACATGTACTTCTGGTTACTTTTGGATATATATGTACTTTTGGAGACATGTACATAATTAAAATTTCAGTTATAAATGAATGATACATTTCACTTTGAATTTGTTCCCTGGTTTCCGCATGTTCTTGTGTCAATCTATTGTATTGATTTGTGAGGATTATCTATTACTTATGAATGCACTATGTCAAAAGAAAAAACTATTATATTTAAAGGTTTCAATGATCTCAATACATGCACACTAAAGTCAAAGTTCTTGCTCATGTAATTTAATAAATATAAGTGTAATACAATGTATTTCAAGGTTTCAATGAACTCACTACTTGGACACCAATCGGATATATCTAATTAAAAATTGTGAGATTGGATTCATTAAATTACAAGTTAAGTCAATGTTCAAGTTTAATTTAATAAAACTAAGTGCAATACATGCTTTACATTTCATCAACAACCAACAACACTATTCAACAAACCTCATGCACCCAATGACTAATCACTCAGCATTAAAGGAACTACAATAGAATCCAAAGACTGAGAACCAACTTTGTGAATCAACATGATTTGAAGCATAAGTCCATCAGATTTGAAAAAGTTCAGTTCGACATTAGATTGATTCTGAATTGAGTTGTGACAGTAAGATAAGATTAGGGTTAGGATTAGGGTTTCCTTGGTAGGGTTATGGTAATGGGACATGCATGTTAAACAATAAACCCTAGTTAGGGATAGGGTTTTCCAAGTTTGGCCTTCATTGGCATGAAATGCATAGTCCAGCTTTGGCTCTCATTGGCGTGACTGCATTGTCCCTACTGAGCGAAACCCTAGCTTCAGAAACCATCATAGATGGAGGTCACCGGGAAATGGACAGGAGGGAGAGGCCCTCCCCTAGCTAAAATCCCACGTCACGAATCCAACGGAATTGATGGTTCGTCGATCGGAGGCCCGAGCATTGATCTATGGCGAGTTGTAGTTCACCTCCAGATACCGTTCAGGGACACTTGGTGGAATTGGGCCCGGTGCGCAAAAACCCTCACGGAGTGGCAATTTTGAATTCTGTCAACTTCTGCTAGTGTGTTTGGGCATGGGAATTATGGCAATTCCAACCGCATCCCCACCATCCGTGGATTTCCAGCTTTGGCCCTCGTTGGCGTGACTGCATTGTCCCCTATTGAACGAAACCCTAGCTTTAGAAACCACCGTAGATGGAGGTCACCGGGCAATGGACAGGAGGGAGAGGCCCCCCCCCTAGCTAAAATCCCACATCATGAATCCAACGGAATTGACGGTTCATCGATCGGAGGCACGAGCATTGTTCTATGGTGAGTTGCAGGTCACCTCCAGATACCATTCAGGGACACCTGGTGGACTTGGGCCCGATGCGCAAAAAACCTCACAGAGCGGCAATTTTGAATTCTATCAACTCCTGCTAGTGTGTTTGGGCATGGGAAATATGGAAATGCCAACTGCATCCCCACCATCCATGGATTTCCAGCTTTGGCCCTTGTTGGCAAAGAGAGAAATATGTGCAAGTATTAGAGTCTAGTGTGATGTTGTAGAGAGAGCCAATACTGAGACTTGAGAATGAGAAGTTAAAAATATAAAGAAAAAAAGAGAGAAATATGTGCAAGTATTAGAGTCTAGTGTGATGTTGTAGAGAGAGCCAATACTGAGAATTGAGAATGAGAAGTTAAAAATATAAAGAAAAAAAGAGAGAAATATGTGCAAGTATTAGAGTCTAGTTTGATGTTATAGAGAGAGCCAATACTGAGACTTGAGAATGAGAAGTAGAAAGGAAGTTCTATTAGTAAGGAAGCTACAAGAGAATGAGCAAATGGATCTATTGTATAATTTTTTTTATGGTATTAGTGTTGTGAAATGTTGTATGCATTGATGGGATGGGGTTGCAAAAAGGTTGTTTGCAAGATATTGGTATGGAATAAGGTTGTCTACACAGAGTTTGTGTTGCAAAAGGTTATTCACTTGGTATGAGAATTGTGGAAGGATTTTTGCATGGACATGGTGCCGCAAAAGGTTATTTAGAGGGATTTGGTGTTGAAAAATTTTATTTGCATGGAGTTGGTTTTAAGAATGTGATAGGATTATGATAATATATGTGTGTCTTATGCATGTGAAAATCCATGTAAAGAGTGATGAATGAACCAAAGATTCATGAGGTAAATGGTATATGGATATAAAACTTAGTTTGGTATGCATAACCCATGAATTTTGTTTCCATTAAGCTAGTTATGAAAATGAGCTAAGCTTGTGATAACATGTGTGTATATTGTACTTGTGAAATTCCATGTTTGGAGTGATGAACAAAATAAAGACATAAGATGTAAAGTGTATACATGGATGTAAGAATCAATGTGACATGCATAACCTATGAATTTTGGTCTTTAAGGGTGCATATGTAATTCTAGTTGGGCATGATTGTATGCTTGTTGCAAAAGAGAAGTGGAAATGTTGTTAAGGTTGGGCATATGCACTTAGGGTATGTAGCCATGGCTAATATTGTCTTCAAGTTCTAAATGAGTTGATTCAAATTCCATGACTATTGTAGCATATGCTAGAGACAATATATTTCTTATGGAGTAGTCCTTACAATGACAAGAAAAATATGTTATGAGGAGAGCCCATCTAGATTTGAATGAGATATCAAATTCACAACAAGTACTCATTATGGACAAGTGTTCAAATATAACTTTGACTTGTTGTGTAGCATCGTGTTATTAGGAATGTTAATAAGTATGTGTGATCCATGCAAGGTGTTACATCTATTATTGGGCATGGTACTAAGGGCATATGAGACATGGAAGGAGTTGTGTGCATCAAGGAGCCTATTTTTGGTGGTAACAGAAGTTATAGTTTCACCTTATACATATGGGCCTTTATATAATTTCATAGAAAAAACACATGTAGTAATTGTTTGGAAGAGTGGCTATTTTACCTCGAAAATCGTTTGCTCTAATACCATGTTAGAAAGGCAACAGTAAAGAGAGACAAGGATAGAGGAAGGGTTGGTCAATATTTCATCAAGCTAGTAGGTTTTTCATTAAGACAAAGAAAGGGAAAGGGTTGACCAACCCTTTCCATAGATTAATACTATAATCCTAGAGGATCTTGGGGAACAATAATTTGATCCTTCCTACATTTTAATATTCTCGTCATGAGGAAGTTTATCAATAAACCCTCCCTCTATATTAATGTTATCTTTTAGGGGAAGCTTGTAGAAGGGTCAACCAACCCTTATTCAATCTCCTCTTCAAAGAGAATAATAATCTAGAGGAAAGGTCAGCTCAACTAACATTTATTCAAACTTACCCTCGAAGAGAATATTAATTTAGAGGAAGGGTATGTCAATCCTTCATAAATATTGTAGGATTCTCATCTAGAGAAACCCCAGAGAAGAGTTGGCCAACCCTTCTTCTATATTAATATTCTCATCAAGGAGGAGTTTAAAGAAGGGTCAATCAACCAGTAATTTAAATTAATATTCTATTGAAGGGGAGAATGAAATTTTTTTGCTCGATCCTTCTTCAATCTTAGTTGACAAAATTTCCTCTACATTAATATTATCATTGAATAAGGGATCCTAGGTAAGCCTTGGTTGATCCTTTCTCTAAATTATTATTCTTATCGAGTGGGATCCCAGGGAACTGTAGTTAATCTTTATCTATAGTATTATCATCTACATGAATATTAGAGAAGGGTTGGTCAACCCTTCTTCAGGTTCAACATTAATGTCCCCTCGTTGGCGTGACTGCATTGTCCCCTACTGAGCGAAACCCTATCTCCAGAAATGACCATATATGGAGGTCATCGGGAAATGGAGAGGAGGGATAGGCCCCCCCTAGCTAAAATCCCACATCACGAATCCAACAGAATCAACGGTTTGTCCATCAGAGGGTCGAGCATCGATCTATGGCGAGTTGCAGGTTGCCTCCAAATACCGTTCAGGGACACCTGGTGGACTTGGGCCCGGTGCGCAAAAAACCTCACGGAGCGGCAATTTTGAATTCTGTCAACTCCTACTAGTGTGTTTGGGCATGGGAAATATGGCAATGCCAACCGCATCCCCACCATCTGTGGCTTTCCAGCGTTGGCCCTCGTTTGCATGACTACATTGTCCCCTACTGAACGAAACCCTAGCTCCAAAAACGACGATAGACGGAGGTCATCGAGCAATGGAGAGGAGGGAGAGGCCCCCCCTAGCTAAAATCCGATGTCACGAATCCAACGGAATAGACGGTTCATCAATCGAAGGCCCGAGCATCGATCTATGGCGAGTTGCAGGTCACCTCCAGATACCGTTCAGGGACACCTAATGGACTTGGGCCCAGTTCGCAAAAAACCTCATGGAGCGGCAATTTTGAATTCTGTCAACTCCTGCTAGTGTATTTGGGCATGGGAAATATGGCAATGCCAACCACACCCCCACCATCCATGGCTTTCCAGCTTTGGCCCTCGTTGGCGTGACTGCATTGTCCCTTACTGAGCGAAACCGTAGCTCCAGAAACGACCGTAGACGGAGGTCATCGGGAAATGGAGAGGAGGGAGAGGCCCCCCCCTAGCTAAAATCCCACATCACGAATCCAACAGAATTGACGGTTCATCGATCGGAGGCTCGAGCATCGATCTATGGCGAGTTGCAGGTCACCTCCATATATGGTTCAAGGACACCTAGTGGACTTGGGCCCGGTGCGCAAAAAACCTCACAGAGCAGCAATTTTGAATTTTATCAACTCCTGCTAGTGTGTTTGGGCATGGGAAATATGGCAATGCCAACAGCACCCCCACCATCCATGGTTTTCCATCTTTGGCCCTCGTTGGCGTGACTGCATTGTCCCCTACGAAGCGAAACCCTAGCTCCATAAACGACTGTAGACGGAGGTCATCAGGCAATGGAGAGGAGGGAGAGGCCCCCCCCTAGCTAAAATCCCACGTCACGAATCCAACGGGATTGACTGTTCATCAATCGAAGGTTCGAGCATCGATCTATGGTGATTTACAGGTCACCTCCATATACCATTCAGGGGTACCTAGTGGACTTGGGCCTGGTGCGCAAAAAACCTCACGGAGCGGCAATTTTGAATTCTGTCAACTCCTGCTAGTGTGTTTGGGCATGGGAAATATGGCAAT
>LPNX010558903.1:0-15437 GCA_001517045.1 Pseudotsuga menziesii
CTTGGCTTCAGGCCAATTTCTGAATATAGCAGGCTGGATATTATTTTATGCAACCATCCATGTGTATTCTATTTTTTTTCTCTTAATTTTTAAACTCGGGAATCCGAACGTATCTAACATTAATTTTGTTTCGCTAAGAAACACAGTAAAATACTGAATAGAGAAGCAGAAACAGCGAGGGCTTTTGTGTCTTAATTAAAATTAAAGCATCTGTTTAATTAATTAACGTGCATGGATTACATATTGTGCATGTTAAATTAATTTATTTACCAGGTCACTCTCTGGATTCTAGATACGTTAAATTATGGTTTCCTCTCTCCAGCGGTCTCGGGGCTGGCTTATGCAACTCCAATGCTCAAAATTGAAGAGTGTGACGCGTCATCCCAGGCAAAGGACCTATGGCAAATGGCAAGGAAATCCTGCACGAATGGGACTTCTCATTGATTCGAAACTTCGAAGTGTCTATAGCTATATAACTGCACTGCTCAGTGTATTTTGAATATGTCTTTAGCACGATTGAAGTGGAGTAATATTTGCGAAGCAGGTCAGGCGCAGGAAATTTCAAAGAGAATAGAATAGAATAGAATGGAAGGAGGGCAGGAAGGTCCAACTCGTATACTGATGGGCGTGAACCAGTCCTCTCTGAAGGGGTACCCTCATCCTTCCATCAGCAGCAAAAATGCATTCGATTGGACCATCAAGAAACTCATCCGAAGCAGAGACAACCAAGACTTCAAGCTGCAAATTCTGCATGTACAAATCCCTGATGAACGCGTGGCAATGGCGGTGGCAATGGGATGGGATATAAATTTTATTTTTTTTATTTTATATTATGATGTCATCTTGCCACATGTCGACTGAAATCCAGATACCAAACCCCAATGTTGACATCATCGCCTATCAACCAATCAGCTGCTTATAATGTTGACATCATCGCCTATCAACCAATCAGCTGCTTAGAAAAATAGATTTTTAACAAAATTATAAAAAAAAATTTGCAAACGCCAAAGTATCACTTAGGAAAACAGGTTTGATTTTTTAAAGAGGCGTCAAAAAACACCAGCTAATGCCCAAAGTCAACGGGGTTTGAAATCGAACGATTGCAATATACCAGCCGGAGGCAGGTATAAAAATATGTAATTTTTTGGTTAATTTTTTAAAAATAAATTTATTGTTTTAGAGTTGAAGACATTTTTAATAAGGTGGAAATTTTTATTTAAGTTAAAAAAGAGATTCATTCCAATTATTAAATTTTTTTCTCACATCCAAATAAAACAACTTTATATATTATGGAAACAAAGTTGTCTTAGAGCATTACATCTTATCATAGAGAAGAGAGACATTCTCATTACCAAATTACAAAAAGTCATCCTCATACTATCATCAATCTTTTTAACTTCTTATACTAATAGGACCAAAAAACAAAAACAACTTCCATCCAATTTTTACGTGTTTCCATTCAAAAAGAGACGATTCCCCAAAAAAACTTATAGATTGCTAACATAATTTACTAAATGCTTCAATAAAGATAAAAAACTATCTAAACTTCTGCAAATATTCTTAAACTGCAAGAGCCCAAAATATCTCCATCTTTTGATGCTTCAAGAAAAATATTGGCATGCACATTTCCAATGGCCTTCTTAGGAAGCTTGTCTACTCCCCCATTGTACTCAATGTATATATGTTTAAAAGAAACATGTACAAACTCAGAAATCATACTTCTGACTCTTCACATCCAGTGGTCCAAACTCAAAGAGTGTAAAGAAATATCACCCTTTGCCCAATCAATGATATTTTTTGAGTCCCAAACAACCTGAGAGAGATCAAATTTATTTTCTTACCATACCAAACTAAACCCCATAATGCTAGAAGTTCTGTTTTTGTATTTGTACCTTTTCCTACCCCCATCCATAAATTTATCGCATGATTTGAATTGATTCTGACAACCATTCTTGCACCAATATACCTTTCTGTTATGCCCCATCAAAGAAACCAATAACCAAATTTGCATCCATAACTGCAAATGGAGAAAACTTGTGAGGATCCATAGATCTATCTCTAGTAAATTCAATATAAGAAGATGTCACTTTAATGCTCATATGTACAACATTTGAATTGAAATCCTGAAAGATCAAGTTATTTCTTGCCTTCCACAATTCCTCAAACTGTAAAAAAGGAAGAATATACAGTTTTCTTTTATTTATGCACCAATTCATCATATTGTCTTCAAAGGAATTGGAGTCCCAAGAATTTTCAAACTAAAATCTCTTTCCCAATTTTGTCCATGCATTTTGATAAAAAGGACAACCACCAAAAATATGATCCACCAGCTCCATCTCATATTTACAGAGAATGCACCTTCTAGGTCCTATTAAACCTCTCTTTTGTAATGTATCCCAAGTAAAAATATTATTGTGGAGACAAAGCCTTAAAAAACACTTTATTTTTAATGGAACATGATCCCTCCATACTAGCTTTGTCCACC
The DNA here is from genome assembly GCA_001517045.1 of Pseudotsuga menziesii. Classification (NCBI taxonomy): domain Eukaryota; kingdom Viridiplantae; phylum Streptophyta; class Pinopsida; order Pinales; family Pinaceae; genus Pseudotsuga; species Pseudotsuga menziesii. The sequence goes on from LPNX010558903.1 coordinate 2,486, forward strand.
AAGTCGAACTATTCAACATTTTAGTCTCCATAATTAGATTGTATGCCAATTTTGCATTGACCAAACCATCCTTGATGTTGTAGTTCCATACGAGCTTATCCTCTCTATTAGACAATAAGATCCCCGCCTAATACAACTTATCCACAACATTTGTCCCATTATGTTGCTATAGATCCAATTAAATTTAGATCTCTAGAATTTTTCCAATAAGACCTAATTTCCAACTGTTCGCCCGCAGCCTGCTTAAGTACCAAAATATTTCTACTATGAAGTGATGCCAAGAGATCCCGAGACATATTGAAATTTTCTATTAAGCCTATAAAAGGATCCATACCCAGGAAACCTTGAATACCCCAACCAATAGACCAACATATTGCATGATTAATGATAGGAAAATACTTTAATAAAACTACGCCAAAGCAAGGAAGCAGTAGTTTCCTTTTTCTCATTGGATTGAAACCAATGAACTAGAGCAGAGATTTTTAAATATTTGACTTTCACCAGTTTTCCCCAAAGTCCTTTATAAAAAAGAACATGCCATGAACTTTTTTCACACAATTCTCTGTTAAACCAACTTAGATGTTTGATCCCCCACCCGCCTAACAATTTAGGCTTTGATATGCTCTCCCAGGAGGTAAGATGAAAATTTGAGAGGTTTAATTTTCCAACCCATAAGAAATGAAATATTTTTCTTCTGATCATCGAACCACTTCTTCCAAAATTATGAACAATAAAAACCAATATACAGGGATACTCTCAGGAACTGAATTGACTAACACCGGTCTCCCACCTAACATTAGCCATCTAAATGACCACAAACCAATCTTCCTCTAAATCTCCTAGATTAACCAAGTCCAGTCTTACTTTTTATACCCATTTGGTTTTAAATGAAAACCAAGATATTTGAAACCACCATCTTAATCAAACATATTATAGGGAAACAATGGTGCTAAGTGATTTCTAATATCTGGATCCTGACAAGAGTAAACAAAAGTTCATTTTTGAACAATAATTAACATACTTGAAGCATCGTAGAACGTAGATATAATGGAGTGAAATTGCATCCATTCTGAGTATGAACCTTCTCCAAAAATAAGTACATCATCCACAAATAAGAGATATGATATAAACAAAGTACTAGCCACTTTCATGCCTTCCATTTTTTTTGTATGTTGATCTTTTGCCTATTTTATAAGTAGACTCGATTCTTCAATACATAGAATAAACAAATATGGTGATAGAGGAGAACCTTGTATAAGTCCTCTATAACCACTGAAATAATCAAAAGGAGAACCATTTATCAAAACCATAAATTTTGTAGAGGTGATACAGGCCATAATCCAATTTGTGATCTCTGGAGTCAAGTTGATCTAAATGAGAATAAACCTCAAGTAAGTCCAGTCAATTCTATCATATGCTTTCATAAGGTCCATATTGAGAATGAAACAGTTGATTTCTTCTGCTTTACTAAGTGTAAACGTTCCTGAGTTATCCCAACTGCATCCAAAATTTGTCCATTTGGCAGGAAACCGAATTGTTCCTTAGAGATACATCTACCAAGATTAGGATTCATTCTCTGGGAAATCATTTTTGTAATAATTGTGTAGAAAATATTACACAGAGAAATAGGCATATAATCATTATATGTATTCGGTCTATCCTCTTTGGGAATAAGGGTAATATAATTCTAGTTCAGTCTTTCTCGTTCCTGACCAATTCTTCTTGTTTCATCACTGCCTCTGTTAGTTCATTACCTGGGATGTCAAAAAACTATAAGTAAAGTAAAGTTATGAAGACAAAGTAAAGTTAAGATCAATTGCCGAGATAAGGGAATTATCCTCCAACATACCAGACAGAGCTACCTGTTCCAAAAAAGACTTTCTATTTTGATACAGGCCATGAATATTGAAAACTCTTAAACTGTTCTGAAACCCCTTTAGCTTTCCTTCAATTAAAATACGTGCAAAAATTGAATACAAATTGAATAGCTTTTTTTTTAAATATCATTTATGCAAATATTTTTGAAATTCAATTTCAAAGAAAATTGGCTCTAAAAAAGCCTTCAATCTATGAGAAGTCTTATCATTGAGCAAAAGATCAAGGATAAGATCGCCATGAAACATATTCAAATTAATGTTTTAATGATCGAATACTTTGTTGTAATAGTTGTTTTTATACAAAGTTAAAGTCAACAAAATTGGAAGTATGTTTATTGTGAATCTAGATATGTTTTAACTTGAAACATATTCAAAGTAATGTTTTAATGATCAAATACTGTGTTGCAATAGTTGTTTTTATACAAAGTTAAAGTTAACAATAATATTAATAATAATAATAATAATAATAATAATCTATTTTTTAAATCATCGTTGAGTGAGACACCAAATTGGTGTATGAGACCCCCTTATTTGTGGGACAAGGGACCCCCCTTTGTGCAACGATTTAACTGCTAAAGTCTACAGAGGTGTACATACACTACCCCCTTCTGGATTTGAACATGTGACCTCCTAAGAGGAAACACATGCTCTTAACCATTAGGCATGAACCGTTAGGCTATAGTATATATTAAATAATAAGTTTTAAAAAAACATAGTTTAGTGTATTAATTAGAGTGATTGAACTTTGTGATTTGTAAATAGGAGGTTATAGAGTGAAGTATTTGTGCTAGTTGTTTTTATGAAAATCATAGGTCTGACTCGATGTCCCCAATGAGTTAGGTTGTCAAAAATGCAATCAAATGGTTTACCCTATGTACCATCCTTGAAATGAGGGAAAGTGCTAAGAAAGTTTCCCATGATGTGCATTTCATCGAAAAAATGTTTTTAAACTACTATAAGTTAAATGGTGAAAATGTATTTTTAATAATAAAAAAGAGAAAATATTATCTTCTTACTAAATAGTATATATGATATTTTGATTATCTGTGTATAATAAAGATTTAATTGTAAGATACATCTAGCATTTTCCATGTCCAATTAGTATGTTTTCATCACAGAAATTGCAAACCCCACTACTAGGCAAGTTAATAGGTTCATGGGAGGTAGAAATGTAGGAACAATTGTCCTATTCATCTTACATGTGATGATAAGTAGCCAACTTTGGCACTGATCATCTTAGAAGCTATGAAGGCTCTTGAACCAATCAGTGATGGATGTAAGCTAATTGTGGTTGATAATGATCCTCTATATTTTAAATGGGGCCCAATAGCAAATACCAAGTGGTGATGTTGAGCCTTCAAAAGATGTTGGCTCCATGTCAAATATGGTTTAATGTTTATGCTTGAGCACAAAGCTGTGGACTTATGCTTATTTATGACTATGGACGTTTTGGCATAATCCAAGTTAATTTGACTTATGCTTAGATTATGTTGGTTCTCATGGAGGTTGCATGTGAAACCCACTATTTTTGTATGCATATTATTTTATTAATAATTAAATGAAGATTTTATAAAGAATAATAAACCTAGTAGAATGAAATCATTAAACTCGAGGGATTGAAATTTGAAATTAGGATTGGGATCAAATGCATAGGGTTTATGTTTCATCAAGTTTAGGTGCATGCATTTTGGGGATGGTATTGTCTTTATCTTCATTACTCTGAGTCCCACTATTTTAGTTTCCATGTGCTAGCCTTTATTGTCATATCTCTACCATAAGACCTTTAAGAACCATATATAGATATCCTAAGTTCCAACAAAGGAATATTTGATTTGAAACTAACTCTTGTTATTCATTGGATAAAAAAAGCATGACACCCCTTACAAAAAAACCCAAGAAATTTGATCATGAGGTCTAACATGAAATAATAACGACGCTCTTTGGGACATTCTTGTTGATATCCTTCTAATTAAGATGTTTTATCCTAAAACACTATTGTCTAGTTTTATTTCACCTAAACAATTCCATTTCTTAAAGGGTCATTGATGTTTTATCCTAAAACATTATTGTCTAGTTTTATTTCACCTAAACAATTCCATTTCTTAGAGGGTCAACATATTCATGAGGCTATACATGTTATTCAAGAAGGATTGCATATCATAAAAACCAAACACAAAGCAACACCAATGATGAAACTAGATTTTTCTAAAGCTTTTGATAGAGTTTGTTGGTTGTATTTAAGTTTAGTATTGATCCATATGGTTTTTCATTTCCTATAGTCAACTAGACAATGGGATGTGTGACCTCAACCGACCTTGTTGTTCTTAGAAATGGCTCGGCATATAGTTTTTTTAAATCATATAGGGGATTAAGACAAGGATGTAAATTGTCTCATTATCTTCTCTTGCATGCTATAGAGGATTTGAGTATGTCAATCTTAGAGTAAAAAAGATGAGGTTTAGTTCAAGGGTTAAATATTGAGGTTTTGTCACACATTTGCTTTTGTGGACGATGTACTCTTGTTTTGTTTTGGTTCAATGTTAGAGGGTAGACACTAGTAGGAAATATTAAAGGTATTTTATACAACCACCATAAGGGAAGAAAATGTTTAGAAATCAACTATGTATGTCAATGATGTGGATGAGGTTATAACTCAATATCTAAAGAACCTATTCCCTTTTGTACATTCAAACCTACAAAATGGGATAAAATATAGTGGGTTTGTCCTTAATCCAAATGGATATGAAAAAGGGATCGACTTTGGCTACTTTATAACATTGAGAAATAAATTTATTTTTGGTGCAATATGTGGTTTTCTAGAGGGGGGAGGCTGGCTCTAGTCAAATTCGTCTTAGAAGTGATTCTTATTTATTGGCATTCTTTAGCGCATATTCCTAAGGGCATTCTTGATTCTAGTAGAAAGTTGTCCTTCAATTATCTATGAAGAAGAAATAATGACAACTTCGGTGCTCATCTTACCAATTTCCATTAATGGAAAACCCAAGGACAAGGGTGGTTGGGGTCTCACAAATATTCATATATTTGGGAATTCCTTGGTAGCAAAGTCCTTGTGTAATCTTACTAGTTCAAAGAGTCTTTGGAAGAGAATTATTATATAATAGTATATAACTCATGGAAAAATTCTTGACTGGATAAGGAAGGAGAGGAAGAGCACTTAAAATGTGTCCAATCAATGGATGGCATTAACATAAGCCTTTCTCATCATAGCCTCCTATCTGGCTTGTTCTTGAATGGATAAGGAAGGAGAGGAAGAGCACTTAAAATGTGTCCAACCAATGGATGGCATTGACATAAGCCTTTCTCATCATAGCATCTCATTTGCTTCGAAGGGGTCAAGTGGTTAAGGAAAGTGAAAATGTAATATACCAAACATATATTACATTTATTAATTAATTATTAATTTAGGTTATTAATTATTTATGTAAAGTTGGTATTAGAAGGACACATTGTTTAAACTGTCTCTTCGTAATTATATAAACCACATGAACTAATAATTAAATGTTTCATCTAGTTGGTCATTGAAGACAAAATAAATATCTGGGATAACCTAGTGAAGAAGGGTTGGCATGGCCCCAATAGATGCAACCTTTGTAAATGCAACGCTGAATCGGTAAAACACCTCTTTGTGGACTGTTTTTTTGTCAAGGAGACTCTCATCTACCTTCGCAAAGCCTTAAATTGCTCACTGATCTAGACTGATACTTTTGTATTGGATAATATTGTCAACTGGCTCAAAAGAAAGGGTGACTTATCATACATTCACTTTTTTTTCATCTGGAACTTATGGAAGACCAGGAACTACTACATATTTGAAGGGAAATTACCAGATTCTTCACGTCTTTGTTACATCATCAGGAAAGATGTATTGGCATACAAGGTGCCACAGTTGAAGGGGAAAAAATTCAGGAACATTGGCAGCCCACATGTAATCTCCTACCCCTCTGGTTTTTTTGATGGAGCAGCTGCGGACTCAACTGGAGGAGCTGGTATCTTTTTATTGACCAGTCAAGTTCATCACTTTCATATCAAGATGGGTTGTGGCCAAAGTACCAACACTCATGCAGAACTTTTGGCATTGTTGGCCCTATTGTTCTTCTCCAAAGAAATTGGGCTTCCTGGTTTACATATATTTGGAGATTCTTATGTGGTTATAAATTGGGCAAATGAGATTTTTTCTCTCACTATTCTATACTTGGAGGCTTGGTGTATTAGCATCAAAAAACTTTCAACCTCCTTTTCTTATATTGATTTTAAACATGTCTATAGGGAATATAATGAGAGGGCACACTTATTGTCCAAGGAAGGGCTCTCTATGGTCTCAATCCTACTATCATTTACAAAATTTTATGAAGGTATAGTCATTGGGGAAGCTACTATACACATTTTTTAGAAGAGCTTTGCTCTATCAGACCTACTCTTTTCTATTTTAGTATGGTACTTGATTACATATGATATTTTCAGCTTGTTGAACTTCACCTCTTTGTGATTGACAAGAGACAATGCTCTCTATATCTTCTCTAGTGACTTTGTTTATACTGTCAGTATATATTTTTGTGGTGATAAGTGGATTATTATTTTGTCCCTGTATGTTCGGTCTTCTTGACTCAGATAGCGGTCTTTTGACAATACATTCATTGATAGTCTCTGATGATGTAACCTATTACCTTTGATTCTTCATAAATATCAAGGAACTGCTTTTTTCGTATGGAAAAAAAATAAACCACATAAACTTATTTAAGAAATCATCAATTCATTATTATATATATATATATATATAATCATGTAAAGCTATTCACACTGGCAAGTGCTTCTAATCTCTACCCACACTCTCGCTACTTCTTCACTACTCTGCTCCTTCCTCTACACTTCCACCCATCCACCGTAGCCATCTCTCCCTTGCACATCACTTTTTCTCTCGCTACCAATATCCAATCGCCCATCCTGCCAATACCCACCGCCAATCCCAAGTAATATCAGAGCTTCAAGATCTGGCTCACATTGACTCTTGCACTCATTCCTCTCGGTCTCTTCTTCCATTACACACTACTCCCGCCATTGCATCTCATCTCCACCTCACGCACTCACTTTCATCACGTTCAGCTCATCCGCTCCACTCATCAAACAGGGGTTAGATGCACATGTAACTAACAATTTAGGCCAAGTGAAAATTGCCTCCTCCAATAAAGCAGGGAAGTGGGTCTGGGTTAATGCCAAGCAGTTCGGTGCATTTTAAAGCGGAGAGCTACCCGGCTAAAGTGGAAGGAGATAAGGAAGACACAGTTTCAAAGGAAGACTAAGTCAAACAAGTCTTCCTAGCAAAGATGTGGTAGCAACAAGGGTAAAAGTAACATTTATTATGCTCTATACAGTCCCACATCCAAACCTCTCACTTGGTCATCTTCCCTATATGTCCAAGAGCTACTCAATACCAAGAGGAGATTGGAGGTTTTGGAAGTCAAAGAGCAGGAGAGGGAATGTAATGTCCCCGGTTTTGACCCCGTTTGCATGATGTATATATTGTAATTAATCGTGGTGAGGAGCTCAAGGCAAAAGCCCCACCATCGATTTGGCTGTGTATGTTTCGGCAATGGGGATAATTGCCGATGGTATGTTGTGCTATCCAGCACATTTTGATATGGCATCATGTAAACACGCACATCAATTAAAATAAACCACAACCAGCTACGGCAATGCAACGTTGAATGAAAAGGGCATGGTTCCAAAGGATAAGGGGTGGGGGATGTCAAACCTTGGTTTATGGGGGAAAAACCCATGTTTGTCACCTTCCCTGGCCAGTTCACTCTACCACGATTTTGGTTTTGTTTTCTCCTCACGCACAGGTTTTGGGGCGTTTTTGGGTCTCACGCAGGTTTCTTCCTCTCCCCCATGAGTTGCTGAGCACCCACGAACTGCAAATTCGCGCCCTTCCTGTTGTGTGTGCATCCACGGAAAAAAACGGAGCCGTTTTTCCTCACGCAGGGCCTCCATTGTCTGTTCTTTTCCTTGCTGGTTCGGATTGTTTAACCACGCACGGGTATTCTTCTGTTTGGGGCGCACATGGAGAGCTGAGAGCCATGCTCTTGCATCCATGGCTGACTGTGAAGGGCCATTCCCGTTTTGGCTGTCTCACAGGCTATTTGGGTCGTTTTTTCCCGGCTGTAAGTTGTGCTCACTGATAGATTCGGGGCTGTAGTTTTCCCCATGTTGTGAATGTCATTACTGTTACGTCTGGGGCTGTTGTAAATTCAAGTGAGAGTCATTTTGGCCATGATAGGGCCAAGAATGACTCAGAATTCGTTTTCCCTGTTTAAGCTGTGACAGCTAAGTAATTGCCTGAGTGCAATGGTTAGTCTTCGGACTGTGTTGGCTTGGCTTGTCTGTTGAAAGCTTGTGAAACCCAGCTGTGTTAGTTTGCTGTTTGTGCCCCCTTGGCTATGTATAAGCCTGCAATTGACCCTTATTCCGGAGGAACCATGCCCAGCTCGGGGGTGGCAGCGTTGCTGAGAGACTGATGAGCACGTTGGCCTATGGTTGGGTGGAACGTTGCAGCGACGTAGCTGGTTGCGGATGAATTCTTCATCAAAAGATAAGTACTGCTGGTTGCTTCATCTCAGTAATTTATATTGATTGTAAATGCTGGAATGTCTATGTTTGCTTCCGCTGATTGTTTGAAGGACTGTGCATCCTTGTATGATGAATTATGCATCTGTGTATGCTTGTAAGGTTTAATTTCAGCATTTGATTTCTGTTTTATGTTCATGGGCTATTTGCCCGGCTATGTTGATGTGTTCGTCGCGTCCTCTTCGCCGGTCGGAGGCATGGGGACGTGACAGAGTGGTATCAGAGCTTCTAGGTTGCAACAATGGGCCTCTATGGGCCAAGAAGAACCAACTGACAGAGGTGCATCTTCTTCTGCCCAGCTGAACCAGTGGAAGACTGTAAAAATGTAAAATTTTGTTTAAGTGTGAACAGTCGGAAGGGTTCACGGAGTTAACCTCCGTCGTTGCAGGTGAGACAACGATCTTTCCATCCGCCGTTGCGGCCGGCGAAGCAATCTCGCATCCGACTCGAGATCCGTCCGATCGCCGACGCCGCATAAAGATTTCAAAATCCGGCTAAGTGTTGAACGGTTGGACCACTGGAGGAAGTGGACTTCCGCTGTTGCGGAAGGGTGGGCGAAGTCCCTCGTCCGCTGTTGTGGAAGGGTTCTCAAAGTGGAACTTTCGCCGTTTTGGGCGGCAAAGCGATCCCGCAGCCGATCGTAAAGACCTCCGATCGCCGACACGTTAAGGGGGAAAAAGCCACGAAAATGGTCTAAGTATCGGAGAAATCGGAAAGGAAAGTGGCCCGACGTCCGATGTTGCGAAAGCCGTCCGATCGCCGACGCCACCGAAAGGTTAAAATTTGTCTAAGTGTGGGAAATCGGAAGCGGGATTGATCTCCTGTCCGCTGTTGCGGAAGGATTGGTAAAGTCTTCCATCCGTCGTTGCGGACGGCGAAGCGATTCTGTGTCCAATGCGAGAGTCGTCCGATTGCCGACGAAGAAGAAATTTTGGAAAATCGAAAATTTGGCTAAGTGTTGGAGAAATCGGAAGGGAGAGTTGTCCGACGTCCGATGTTTCGAGAGTCAGCCGACGTCCGATGTTCCGAGAGTCCGCCGACGTCCGACGTAAGTGTAAATCGGAAGGGCTAGCGAAGTGGGCGTTCGCCGTTGCGGGCGAACTGATGAAGTTTTTCGTCCGCCGTTGCGGAAGCCCAAACGGTTAAGTCTTCTGATGGGAGATTCCCCCGATCGCCGACACGTCAAAAAGGGTTAAGGCTCAAGGATAGTTCGTCGATCGAAAGAGTTGACGAAGTAGACATCCGCTGTTGCGGATGAAAAGCGGTTCAGCATCCGATGTGAAGTCAGCCGATACGTCGGAAGGATGGAGCTTCCGGGGAGCCGCCGTTGCAGAAGGGTTGAAACTCCCGGAGAGCCGCCGTTGCGGAAGGTTAGAGCTTCCGAGGAGCCGATTCTGCGGCTGCGAGATCGGTTTGGGAGCCGATTCAGCGGACGAGATGATGGTTCCGACAGCCGATCAGAGAGTCAGCCGACACCCGATTTGCACAGGGAAAATTTTGAGTTTTTCTATGAGATTTCTCAGCCGATTTCAGTTGTTTCTCAGTGAAATTTTGAGGATTTTCAGGGGTTGAAAATGAGAAATTGGCAGCAAGCTAATGCGCCAGATTACGCGAAAAACATAGATTTACAAACAAACAAACAAACAAAAAAACGAGGGCGCTGCCACAAGGGGGCAAGCCCCCTTGACCCCCGTCATTCCTTGAGACAGTCGTTCTTGTGAGAAGGAAAATCCTGTGTTTGGGCAAGAGTTCGAATCAGAGGGATTTTCACAAGGGACAAGAAGGATGCCAAAAAAATGCAGTTGCCAAAATGGCTCTGAGATCATTAGAAGAATGTGAAAATTCTACTTTGCAGTAGTGTAATGAAAGTGCCAAGATTAGTGAAGGTCTTCATTCTTGGAAATGGCGTGGTTTTCACATCCGAGGTCGGAATGACACGTGTGAATAGGCGCTGGAAAGCTTATCCAGCAAGGAACAAGGATAAGTGACTGGAATCTGAGCATGAAGCAGCAAAGTGCTAATGATGGCCGCTGTTATCAAATGGACAAATCTGGACAGTTGCATGCCCAGGGGCAGCAAGGACTGTGAAGTCAACCAGCTGCTGTGTGGAAGAGGAATTCCATGAGAAGATGAGGGGTTTGAAAGGGAAGTTTTCATTAAAACCCTGTCTTTCTAATTATAACTACATTTCCTAAGTTTATGTTTGAAATGCATGAGGATATGTATTGCATGCATAGGATATTGCATGATTAGTAAGAATATTGATAATTGTATGTTCTGTATGAACCACTAATGATAATCATTGCTTTGATGTTGGCATTAGTGGACAAACCAACGGTGACATGGACCCGGATGAATATGTTGCTAATGCTGATGAGTGAGACCAGCAACCCTCTGGAGAAAGGGATAAGGCAACAGGTCCATAACAAAAGTTGGTGAGCAGATGCTGTAATCTCCTGCAAAGGACCAACCAAAGTGGTCATGTCAAGGGTGTAAGTACGAACCATGCAGGTAAGAGTTTGCTTATGACAATTTCCATGGATTGGTCCAGGTAAGAGACCTCATACCATGTGAATATTGGAATGTAGAAAGGTGTCACGCCTATACATGTTAATGATATTGATTAGAATAATGCATCCTATATGAGGTAGTCATGGTTAGGCCATGGTATGGTTGAATGCATAGTATTCCTGAACCAATGCAAGGTAGCGTTGAATGGACCTGCATTAAGAAGATTTTATGAATCTTGTTGTTATGCCTTGAATGTATGCATATGAAGGGTGTGAGTGACTGATTGCCTAAGTAAAGGTTCAATTGTTGTGATGCATTGCATGAATGCATTGAGATGAATGCATGTGATATTATGGAGAACTAATGACTGAAATGAGGAATTACTGATAATTCTGGAACTGTTTCGAAGGCTGTTATGAATGCAGGATAGTCATGATCAATTGGCTGCCAGAAATGCTTTATTGAAGAGCAAGGTGGTATGAATGATATGCTTGTGAAGTAAGGAGTATCTAACCACTCCATTTAATTGCATGAATGCTGTGATTATACCTTGCAATGTTAGTATGGTGATGATTGCACGAAGTAAATGAGCTTTGAGAACGCTGATGTGACTAACCTTTGAAGTATTTGAATTTTATAAATTCTGAAAATGCTTCAGTGATGGTTGTAGCAATGAGATAGTATATGCATACTTACAAAGTGTTTGGTTGATGGAAGCTTATGTTTCAGGTAGATTATTTTGAGAATGGCATTGAGAGCTTATGTTTCAGGTAGATTATTCAAGCACGGCATTGAGAGGTAAGATCTGGATCAATGCCTGAATCTACCATATGATATGCATAATAGGTCGTTAGGATTCAAATTGTGAATTTCGGATTTGAGAAATTGCTGACAACCACTAGCCATTGTTGGCTTGCATAAGCTTGTGTTTGGATGTTTGAAGCTTATGTTTTCAGGTAGATTATTCGAGCATGGCAGTGAGAGGTAAGACCCTGACCATTGCCAGAATCTACCATTTATGAGAAGAAGTCTCATGGTTGTAAAAATTAGTTGGTACGGGTTGTTAAATTTGAATTGTGGATTTCGGATTTAAGAAAGTGCTAACGACTACTAATCACTGTTGGCTTGTGTGAGATTGTGTCAGGAGGGACACATGGTAAGTGGGTATTCATGTTATGATAGTAAGCATAAAATTATAATGGGCATAGTAATGTTGCTTACAGGAGACCCACAATTGAGCAAGTCAATTTCTGTAGTAGATAAAATTGCAAATTCTTAATTGAATTTGATTGCTAATGTCATTTCTTGGTTATGAAACGATCAATTGGATTGTGGTATCAGGTGATGATTAACTGTTTGGCTATTTGATGAATGTGTCAGGGGTACACACTGCAGGAAGATCATGTGTGATGACCTGCAAGAGCCAAGCTTCATGGGAAGGTTTTCCCTTATCTTGGAAATGGGGTTCGGGTGAAACTCCATTAGACATTTTGAAAATGTCTCATCTGCACTGCATGTTTGGTGATAACATGAGTGAGATGGTTGGATTATGTCAGTGAGGCATGTGTGGATATGAAATGTAAACAGGAAACAGGGATGGGCCTTGGTTTGCTTAGACCTAGTGATTGGAAACCACACAGACAGAGCTAGAGGGCTGGCTTTCTTCTCCACAACCCCGGGATAGCACTAAAAGGGAATGCAGGGCCTGAGGGACTGAGTAGCAGAGAAGGGACTGATTCCTTGTGTTGGGTGTGTGTGTGGGTGTTATAGAAGTCAGGCTAGTTCTGGTGTAGGTGTTCCTAGATCTGCAGCGAGCTCACAAGCTTAGCATTCAGCTTTTCCCAACTCCTTGATGGTGCCTAACAGATCTAAAGGCATACTGCGACGGAAAATGGATAAGTGTTCTGTAACCCTTGCTATGA
>LPNX010558903.1:17601-106354 GCA_001517045.1 Pseudotsuga menziesii
CTGTTAACCTCTTTAATGCTTCAGCTAGTGGTTGGGGGAGTTATTGCTGAAGTGGTGGTGGTTGTGGCAGGCTGTCAGCCTTACCCACTTGCTCACTCCACCCACGCCTGCCCATTCTTCTCCCTCACGCACTCTTCCCTGGCCAGTTCACTCTACCACGATTTTGGTTTTGTTTTCTCCTCACGCACAGGTTTTGGGGCGTTTTTGGGTCTCACGCAGGTTTCTTCCTCTCCCCCACGAGTTGTTGAGCACCCACGAACTGCAAATTCGCGCCCTTCCTATTGTGTGTGCATCCACGGACAAAAACGGAGTCGTTTTTCCTCATGCAGGGCCTCCATTGTCTGTTCTTTTCCTTGCTGGTTCGGATTGTTTAACCACGCACAGGTATTCTTCTATTTGGGGCGCACAGGGAGAGCTAAGAGCCATGGTCTTGCATCCATGGCTGACTGTGAAGGGCCATTCCCGTTTTGGCTGACTCACAGGCTATTTGGGTCATTTTTTCCCGGCTGTAAGTTGTGCTCACTGATAGATTCGGGGCTGTAGTTTTCCCCATGTTGTGAATGTCATTACTGTTACGTCTGGGGCTGTTGTAAATTCAAGTGAGAGTCATTTTGGCCATGATAGGGCCAAGAATGACTCAGAATTCGTTTTCCCTGTTTAAGCTGTGACAGCTAAGTAATTGCCTGAGTGCAATGGTTAGTCTTCGGACTGTGCTGGCTTGGCTTGTCTGTTGAAAGCATGTGAAACCCAGCTGTGTTAGTTTGCTGTTTGTGCCCCCTTGGCTATGTATAAGCCTGCAATTGACCCTTATTCCGGAGGAACCATGCCCAGCTCGGGGGTGGCAACGTTGCTGAGAGACTGATGAGCACGCTGGCCTATGGTTGGGTGGAACGTTGCAGCGACGTAGCTGGTTGCGGATGAATTCTTCATCAAAAGATAAGTACTGCTGGTTACTTCATCTCAGTAATTTATATTGATTGTAAATGCTGGAATGTCTATGTTTGCTTCCGCTGATTGTTTGAAGGACTGTGCATCCTTGTATGATGAATTATGCATCTGTGTATGCTTGTAAGTTTTAATTTCAGCATTTGATTTATGTTTTATGTTCATGGGCTATTTGCCCGGCTGTGTTGATGTGTTCGTCGCGTCCTCTTCGCCAGTCGGAGGCATGGGGACGTGACAGGGACCTTAAAACCCATCTGTTGACAGCAGAAAATCAACGTTTAGCAGAAAGCAACAAGGTTTTAAAAAGTTAACTGGCATTGTTGCAAGAAGCTATTCTAGGAGAAAAGAATGAGTGGCAGTGGCAAGTCATGAAAGTAGACTGACAAAGAATGAAAGAATCGGCAGGGGAAGAGAGAGGGGTGTTGAATCATAAAACATCTAGTGTTGAAGGGAAAACATATGAACAAACAAATAACTAGGGAATGAAAGCAAAAGAAGCAGAAAACAGAGGTTTCACCAAAAATTCCAGAACGTGGGCACGAGTTATTAGCAAGCCTGTTAATGTGGAAAAGGAAAAAGAAACAAGCAACCAAGGAAACAACAAACCAGGAAACGAAATCCAAGAAAGACAAGGCAAAGCAACAAACATAATAATTAAAGTTGTGAGAGATTATGGTAAGAATGAATGTACCCCGAAGCTTGCAAGCGACTTTTTAAAAAATAAATTGCATTGGCAAGGCCAAATTTGCCAAGCATGGAGGGTGGGTAAACCCAGTGATGAGAGAGTCAGGCCCATAAAAGTCATCATGGCAAGTGTGTGTGACAAGCAAACTCTTCTAAGTAAGAAGCATCTCTTAAAGGGCTCTCGCTTTTTTCTAGAGGAAGACTTAGCTATCATGCAGCAAGAGGAAAGAAAAAAGGAGCTATCAAAGGTCAAAGCAGCAAGAGATGAGGGCAAAAGAGCATGGTTATACAAAGACAAAGTTGTTATTGTTGTTTTCGGTCCTCCTTCTAAAGCAAGACAACAAAACAATAGTGAAGAAGTGATAGCAAATCCCTTAGCAGAAAATATCGCAACAAGGTCAGGAGGGACAAATAGGGATGTAGACTCAACTTTGAGTCTTGTATGCCAAAGCAAATAGTAATTAAGGGCTACCCAGGTTCCCTTAAGCTTAGTATGTTGGAACTGCAGGGGATACCCGTGGAGGCATGGACCTGGGTTAGGACCTATTGCGGAAGATAGGGACATAATATGTCTCGTGGAAACACATGAACATGAAGGGTGCAAGACACCTCTGTTTGAAAAATATATGAAGTTGGAAGTGTGGAACAAGGCAGCAAAGAATGGAAAAGGTCACGGAGGTATCATGGTCTTAGTGAAGAAAAAGATAGATCGTTGCATTCAATTAGAAAAAAAATACTCAAATAAACAATTTATATGGTTTAAAATATCAGAAAATGGAAATGTCATCAGAATTGCAGCACGTTACTTCGCCCCACAAGTTTCAAAAATTTACAAAAGGAGGGGGCTCGACCATAAAGACCCTTTTGCAGCATTAAAAAACAATATTGCGAAGTATTCTCAAGTAGGTGAAATCCTTCTAGTAGGGGATTTCAATGCCAGGACCGCAAGTGAACAAGCTAGCATTCTTTGTCATAGGGAAGATTGCAACCCTATTTGGCTTACAAAAGAAAGAAATCATCAATGGACAAGAATTTAAAAGGACAACAAAAGCTGCAATCTCTTTGGAGAACAGTTGCTTACCTTATGTGGAACTTTTGATTTAGTAATTTGCAATGGTTTGCCTAGATGGACAAATTCTGGTAATTTCACCTGTAATACCTACAATGGAGCAAGTGTGGTGGATTATGCAATTTGTTCACATGGCTTATGTGAGAAAATGGAGGAAGTTATGATTGGTGAACAACTCTGGGATTTAAAATCTGATCATAAACTGATCTATCTAAGTCTTTCTTGGACTGATAAGCAGCAGGTTGGGACAAAAAATCAGCACATTCAACAACCTCTGACAAAGGACAAAATTCTTTTGACTCAAGAAAACTGTAATATCTTTAAGGAAGCATTAGAGAGACTTTGCAAGAGGGAGGAATTCTATCCCAAGGCCTTAATAATCAACAGCTAACTGATTTAATTCAAAGGGCGCTCTCAAATTGCAAAAGAGCAAAGAATAGGAAACAGGAAACAAATTGCTTTCATGTTAATGCTTGGTTCGATGAGGAGTGCAAAAAAGCAAGGAGAAGGTTGAGAGAGTCAAACTGGGAAGAAAAAGACTTAAAAAGCTACAAGCAGATTTTAAGAAAGAAAAAAATTGATTTCATGGTTTCAAGGAGGGAAGAGTTAATCTTCCTTGGGAAAAATAACCCCAAACTATTAGGGAAGGAACTTCAAGCGAGCAAGAAGCAAACTGGAAACAATATTACAGCAGACCAGTGGCTTGAATATGCAAGGAAACTCTATGAGCGGAGTCCTAAGGTTGACCCCCCTCCCCCCTTAGTCAACACTGCCACCATCACTAAGCTTTTCATCATGCAAGAGATTGAGTTGGGTATTAAGAAGTTGGGTGTTGGAAAATCCAAAGATTTAGTAGAACTTCAAGCTGAATATCTAAAGTGGGGTTCAAAAACTCTTGCACCTCACATTACGAGAATCTTCAACAACATCATTCAACAAGGATTCCCTACAAATTGGACAACTAGCCTCACAATACCTCTTTTCAAAAGCGGAGATGTCAATGATCCCTCCAATTATAGGACCATAATGATAAACCCCTTGTTTACAAAGCTATTTGGAAGCATGCTAGAAAATAGAATTAGCAAGTGGGCGGAGGAAAGGGACAAGCGTGCTAAAGGGCAAGCAGGTTTTAGACCTAAACATTCCATGGTGGACCATGGTATCACTTTAAGGTACATCATTGAAAAAGTGTGGGAGAAAAAAGAGGAAGCCTTTTGTTGCTTTGTCGATTTCAAAAAAGCTTTTGACACAGTTCCCAGGGATAAGCTATGGCACATAATGGAGAAACTTGGGGTTCCTATACATCTTAGAGCAGTTGTTCATAGGCTATATGAGGAGGTCAAAGTCAAAATCAGAACATCAGATGGTATCTCTGAAAGTTTCAAAAGCGATATCGGGGTCAAGCAAGGGTGTCCATTATCCCCTACCCTTTTTAGCTTATATATTGACAAACTTGAAGAGTGGTTAAACTTAGAGGGAGAGGATGGGGCCCCCATGGGTGAGTATGTGATAAGGCTTCTTTTGTATGCAGATGACCTTATTTTGATTGCTAAGTCTGCTCTTGGCTTGCATGAGCACTTTTGTAGAATAGTGGGGATGCAAGTAAATACTAGCAAGACGAAAGTGGTAGTTTTCTCTAGCAAAAGAAAACATAAACATCATAAGTTCTACTTTGAAGACAATACCCTAGAAGTAGTGGAAGATTACAAGTACCTCGGAATCGACTTCAACAAAAATTTGAGTTGGGAAGGTTGCAGGGAAAAAAGAACTCTTGGAGGTTGGAAAGCGTTTTATGCTTTCCAAAATAGGTGCAGAGAAGCAGAGTTATGGGACTGGAAAACTATGCAAACCCTTATTGGGCTCTTAGTGGTCCCGGTTGTTCTATATGGTTGTGAAGTTTGGGCCAGCAGTACCTCTAACTTATAGTGGAAGCAAATAGAAAAGATTCAAAAACACCTGTTTACAAGCAAGTTCAAAATTAAGAGGTCAATGCCTTACGAGATCATGTTAAGTGAAACAGGGGTGGCTTCTATTGAAGCAATCACTATGGTGAGACTCATAAGATATCTAAAAAGAGTTGAGCAAATGGAAGAAGGTAGATGGCCTAAGGTTGTCCTCAATGACATATTGTGCAAAAGAAAGACTTGGATGCGGCAAAATATTAAATGGCTTAGTAAGTGGGATATGTGCTTGAGCATGTGCCCCACAAATAGTAAAGAAATAAAGGCTTTTGTTATCAATAAGTTCCACAAACGAACTTGGGATAAAGAGCTAGGGAGAAAGAGAAAGTATTATATTGAAGAGTTTAACCCTACCTACAATCAATGTCAAAAGGCGTACATAGGGACTAATATACTTTGGAAAGCCAAAATTCTTATTGCTCAATCAAGAACTAATTCTCATCAACTCCGTTTCTGAGACCGGGCGCTGGAAAAGGCCAAAAGAAGCTTGGGCAAAAAGAGTGTGTATTTTTTGCACCGCTGGTAAGGTGGAGAGAAAAACATTTCATTTTAGAGTGTGAAGCCTTTAAGCACTGTAGGGACATGTACACAAATGTCTTGACGGATAACTCTTGGGATGATTTATTTAATGAGGGCACTGTGAAAAAATTGGGGGCACTCATCATCAAGTTGAAGAGGCAAAAGATTGAATTGCATAAAACTACGTACAAGATGGTCGGTCCCATAAGCTATTCTTAACCTCGTGAATGTTAAAATATCTTCTTCTTCTCCCATCGCGCTGCTACATGCCATCTTCCACTTCAAGTTTCATCTCATTCTCCTCTCACATCCCCTCTCACATCCATAACTCAAAACTCTCCCATCGAGACCTGTGCTTCTCGGTCCATCTCCGAGGTGCTCATTCCCCATCCTCCCACATTCTCGCGCCTGCTCCCACGATTCACAGGCCTCACCCTACACCGCGTCCATTCCACGCTCAACCCTACTCCCACACCGACCTTATTTCGTCTTCAACCCCCTTCCCCCGTGCGTTAACTCTCAAACGCCCCACTTCCTCCATCTCACTATCCCCCACGCATCCTTCCAAGTTATCCTCTCCCACACCATTGCCTCAACGCTACACCCACGCTCTCAACGCCCTCCTCACTGCTGCGCTCCAACTCCAGTCCCCTCCATTGCGCAACCTTCCCTCCACGCTGCGACATCTCTCCACGCGCATTCCCAACCCCACCTGCCCACACCTGCGCTATCTGCTCCACACACTTTGCTTCCACCCACACCAAGTCTCCATGCGGCTCCCCCTTCCATTGTTTGGTGCTCAACGCAGCTCCCACCCACACCAACCTCGCGCCACTCCAGCTCCACACGAAAACCACTCCCCGCAAACTTCATTGCCCGTCCTCCCTCCACCTTCGTGGCCCTCCATTCTCCCTCGTAGCACTTGCGTTGCTCCCTCGCTGTTCTCTGCTCCCCCACGCTCCTTCCCATCGCCACTGTTCATCCATTCCAACATCTGCTTTCACCATTCAGCTCAAGGCCAGTATCTCACAAGCGCCCTTCTGCTTGGTTTACAATCTCACTGCCGCAACAGGTCCATCGAGGTCGCCATGTTCGATTTGTTGATTCCTTCAATCCAACGGATAAGGAGCAGAGTCACCTGGTGTTAACTCTGCTCCTTGCCCATTTGATTGAGGGAATCAACAATTGGAATAAGGTCATGCGTTCTCCCCTTCTCCACACTACCAACCACCACTTAGATGTAGCAAGCCCTTTTTTCATCCACCATCCTTTAAAACCTTAAAAAAAATATAATAATAGTATTATTGTTAAATAATAATAATTATTAAGATATATAATATTTTCAAAAAAAAATTATATTAAATTCTATATATAGTTTATAAAATATTATCATTATTATTAAAAAAATGAAGATTTTGGATATAGGCGTTTATGGATTTTATAAACGAGATAAACCAACTCAAGAAGTTGAAAATGATTTTAAATGGGATGTTAAAGAAATAAAACCCACAGAGCTTGAAGCGAAAATATCGGATATTGACGTGGCGACGCAAGTTCTTCATGAAGGCATAAAATAATTAGTTGAAGAAACGAAAATGTTGATAATACGACGACAAGAAGAAAAATCTAAGAAGCATATGGACAAAGAATAATCTGAGGTGCATGCGTCTTACTCCTCAAGTCAGTTGAAAGATGAAGAAGCAATTACACCATATGTATGTTCAAGCACGGAGAAGCATGACGAAACTTTAATTGATATTGATAAATGACAACTCAATACCACTCCTGCACCTATGCCAGAACAAAAAACCCATACATCGATGCCCTACATTCCCCGTCGCACAAGGTTCTAGGCATCATACGTAAAGAAGGATAAGAACCATCGTTTGAAGTACAAGACAAAAAAAACAATGCCTAACCATAACTGTCGTTCAAAGTACAAGACTCAAATGAAGATGCAGAATCATGAACAAATTTCAAGAAATTGTTGCAGCTTCATACAAGGAATGTAAATGAGTTGTCTAAATCGTCTAACCCACACAACCATAAAATCAGCTTGTGATGCTCCAAAACAAAGTCAGGTTGTAAGCCTGACTCATAACCCAAACCAAAGCCAAGGACATGATAATAAAGACAATAACATAGACGATGAAACAAAAATTGAAGGGGATAGTGATAAAGTCGAGAGTAGAGAAGATCAAAATGAACTTGAAGAAAAATTGCTTGAGAATAAGAATGACAAAGGGATAGTTTCATCTGATGACAATCCTGACACAATGCCAATTCTAAAGAATATGGCGATCTCATAAATTGTAACAATGAAACACCAAATACTGATGAATATGAGGATACCATAGAATAACAAAACCCAGAAGATGTTGCAACAAATGATCAGGATAACGTAGAAGAACGAAACCCAGAACATGTTCCTACGAATGATCATGATAATGTAGAAGAACGAAACCCAGAAGATGTTGCGACAAACAATCATGATAATGTAGAAGAACGAAATTCAAAAGATGATGTGACAAATGAAAAGATGAACATTCTACCAGGGGCCGTAGCTCAAGATGTCCCTAAAATCTACATCAAATTAGAAGATCAAAAGAACACCATCAAATTAGAATGGAAATGTGACCGATTATTTCAATAACTGCTAAACCGTGCAACGTTATTCGTGGCAAAAATTCTAGTTGCAGCACGCTCATAGTAGATTCGTGGTCAAATCTTTTCAGAGCGAGAAGACTTGTAATATACCAAATGTATATCACATTTATTAATTAATTATTAATTATTAATGTAAAGTCGGCATTAGAAGGACACATTGTTTAAAAGTGTCTCTTCATAATTATATAAGCCGCATGAACTTATTGTAGAAATCATTAATTCATTATTGAAAACATATATATTATCTATTTCGATAACCATGTAAGGCTATACCTTATAGAAAATGCTATTATGAGTTGTGGGTATGAGGTTCTACTACTGTTTGAACCGATTCAACATCTACAAGAAGTGGGTAGAAGTACTTTGAATTTATTAGCGTATCATTGCTTAACTAATTTGTGGCACCAAGGTTGGTTGTCTGTCCACATTATAGGTCTGGAAGGTCAAGGAATACATCTATGGCATGCTATTATTAATGAATTTCAAAGAGGTCATATAAGACTCAACGATCGACCAAATGAGTTGATTTGGTCTCTAAACAAGAATAGGGGTTATTACTCAACCAAATTGGGTTATATTGCATTACAAGAACAAAATACACAAGCTCCAAATTGTGGGGTTGGGGGGTGAGGGGATGTTGGAAGAATAAAGCCACTCTAAAGAAAAAAATTACTTATGTGGCTAGCTTTGGAAAGCAAGGTTACTACCTGGAAGATTTGTTGAGACAAGGAAAAGAGAGTCCTAGTATTTGTATGCTTTATAGATCGATAGTTGAGAATACTACACTTCTTTTTACTAACTATCCCTATGTTCATAATTTATGGAAGGACCTTGAGACTTAGTTGGGATTGAAACAATTGTGGTATGGGTCAACCATTGAGGAATGTCTAAATATTTGGTATACAATATTTGATCTAAAATACTTTACGTAATTTTCCTTTCTTATTATGTGGGGTATTTTTTTAAGTTAGTTTGGCACCTTTCTGTTACTGAGAAAAAAAACACATATAATACAATAGTAGTCATTGGCTAACCTACCGCTAAGGAAACCAGGTTAAACAGAAGGACTGGCAAACCAAATCATGCTCTGTTCTCCACAACTATTGCTTATGACAAAATTTAGGACTCCACAAAAAAGACTAATATAGTCATATATAAAGTTCTAGAATTCTTGAGATAAGAAAGATAGCAAGAAATTAAATAAATTAATTGTTGATATCATCAAATTAGACTAGGGTGTGAGTGGATGGAATTCCACCTTACTTCTAAGCTTCCATCTAGAGGGTGATGTTTGTAACATCCGCAAGGATGTCCAATTTTCTATGGATGGCATTGAATTCATCCTTGATGGCATTGATGACTAGTAGTATGCATGATTGGTCCTGAGTATGTTCCATGAAAGATTTCTATAATAAAAGCTTCATAATCCAGCAGGGGTCCATAACCCGAGAAGAGGGGAGGAAATGAGTTGAGAAAGTGTCAGACTAAGAAACCCCTAGAGAATGCAGTTGTGTTTCCTTTTAAAACTTTGTCTCAAAATCGAGCAAGAGAGCCACTTCAACATGCTCAATTTATTGACAAATATGCTAGGGTGTCTCCTTTCAAAACCTTTCTTCCATTGGTTTGAATCAAATTTTGTTGGGTTAAACTTGACTTAATGAAAGAATCAATGAGTAAAACCCATTTTGGGTCAGGACAGGGTTTTTAGGAACACGATTGTGGTGGCCCATGATATTGTGCACATAGTATTTCCAAGTAATGAAGCCTATAAAAGGGCCCCAGATACTCAATTGTAAAGTGCCTAGAGGTGAGTGGTGGTTATCTCACTTGCGCAGCTTCGCCTAGTTTTGGTCAAGGTTAATAATAGAACTATTATTGGTGCTAGTTTTCCCTTCAGGGTTTTCCAAGGTAATATTGGTTTTATTGTTATTATTGCTGTGGTTTAATTTCTTTTATTATTATTTTATTTCTCTTGTGGGTTTTGCTTGTGTTAATTTTAATATGGTACTAGAGCGGGTTAACCTGGACGCTCCAATGAGAGTGGTTTGACCTAGGGGAGACATGATGTTGTTTATGCCTCGTTTGTGGCAAGGCGAGAGGATGGTACCACAACTCAGAAGGCCACAAGTAAGAAACTAATTCATGGAAGCAATAGTTAAGGTCTAGTGCATGTGGAGGACGAGCATGGCAAGGCATGTGAGAGAAATGTCGATCAAAGAAGTAATCTTCCCATAATTTAAGATATAATAGAAATAATTTAATAAAAAATTAACTATAATGGAGTTGAAATTTGTATTGCATGTAAATGGGAATGTGAATATAATACCTAGTTAGGCATGCATACCCCTACAAAATTATTGGTAAAGTTTATATGCAACCTAGCTCATATGGTACATGTTGGGTTCCTGGGTATCATGGGTATAAAATTTGACTAAGGTAGGATACCACTTAATTACCCTAAGTCAATTTTAAATTGGGGAATGTTGGGTTAAACTTGACTTGGTGAAAGAGTTAATGAGTAAAACCCATTTTAGGTAAGGACAAGGATTTCGGCCACATGGTTTTGGTGGCCCATGGTATTGCGCCCATAGTAGTTCCATGTAATGAATCCTTTAAAAAGGCTTGAGATTCTCCATTGTAAAGTGGCTAGAGCTTATTGGTGGCTAGATCACTTGGCCTTGTTTTCGTCAAGGTTAATAATAGATCTATTATTGGTGTTGGTTTCTCCCTTCAAGGTTTTTTGGGGTAATATTGGTGTTATTGTGATTATCATTGTGTGGTTTAGTTGCTTGTATTATTATTTTATTTCTCCTGTGGGTTTGCTCATGTTTAATAAATTCCTCCACCTTTGTGACTACGAGCTCACTGCCAAGGCATGGGGACTCCTCTTCCAAGAATGTGTGCACAGAAGTAGATCCAAAGGACGTGTCCATGCAGCGTAGATTTTGAAAACTTGAGGAGTACGATGACACCAAGATGCAAAAAATACCATTGTTGGTCCTTGTCGAGTTTATTATAAAAAATAAAATAAAATAAAAAAAATTATGTTGTAGAGATTAGTGACCACATGTGAGAAAGGAGATTTGGTGTACATCCAAGATCAAAGTCTCATGTGCCTCCTTCTATGTGCCATTAATTTCATTCCCTAAGCAACCAAGGAAAAGATGGGCTAATGTAGTGTTTGGTTGTCATCACCTATTCACTTAGGACAAGGCTTCATCACCTATGGAGAATGAAAAGTGACAGGGCTCCTGTCCCTTCTCAACCCATAATTTAAGGGACTTATATCATTATTGGAAATGGTTTTGTAGTCATTTTTTAGTGAACTTTCCAGAAGTTCTTCCCAAATATTCTCTAGGCAATGATGTATTGTTTCAACTCCTTCATTAGATAAATGGTCTGCTAGTTTGTTGGTTGTTCCTCCAACATGAGAGGGGATTATCACAACTTTAAGAGGGAGTAATGAAGCTAGTTGGCAAATACTATCCTCCATGCGCCAATTGTTAGCTATCTATTGCACTGGGGTGTCGTTTTGCAGGCGTTGCATCATTCTAATAATGAGTTGGGAGTTTCCTTTAGCGACTAGTTTTGTGTATCTATATATGGCTACTTATGCCAAACCTTGCAGTAGATGTGAAAGTTTCATGACATTATGGTTGTCCCATAATGTGTAACCTGTATATATTTGATGAATTTTCCCTTCCTCATTTTTGAAAATTCCCCTAAAACTAGCTAGTCCATTATTTCCTCTTGAATCTATGTTAAAGTTTAGTTTGATGAATCCTTGCGGTGGAGGGGTCCAAGAGTTAGGATCTTCTGGAAATCCTTTTTGCAATTAGGGATCATAGTTGGAGGATAAAGAGCGATCTCTCTTATTGAGAAAACGATGTGTTCATGATAATTAAAGTGTAAACCCAGATCAAAGCAAGAATGGATCTAGAGAGATCTCGAATATTTTGCTTGACATAGGCCCAAATGAGAATTTTGTATTTGTCTTTATCTTGGAAGATTCAATGGTTCCTTTATTTCCAAATCTCCAAAATAAGAAAGCCCAAAAATAACTTCCAAATTTTGGTTAAGAGAGGATTAGTAAAAGGATTTTATTTCCATATTTTTAGAGTGGAGACAATGTCTCCTAACACCCTATTATCTCATCTAAAAGTGGGTCCCCCCTTGTTCCAGAAAGAAAATGCATAATCACAAGAATCGAGAAGACGATTAATAGATTCTTGACACCTTTGACACAAATGGAAGGAAGAGGTGCCTTCAAATGCCCTTTTAAGCATATTGTCCAAAGTAAGGATGTGTTTATGAACAATTAGCCACATGAAGGTGGATGCTTTTAGGCATATATTTTGAATCCAAATTTGAGTCCAAATTTGATTTTTTGGGATCTGTTGGTGTCCTGCCTCTAATTCATAAGATTCCTTGAGAGTAAATAATTCATTAGGATTATGACCCCATTGGAGCCTGTTTGGGCATGTTTTGATTTTAATACTTTTCTTTTGGGAGTTCCTCTGAGAGATCTTCAATGTTTTCATGACCACTGACGACTAGCCAAAGTTGGGGAGGAATCCAAGTTCTAAATCCCTGCAAAGTTGTTGTGGGTTCCCAAAATTGACTGACTTGAAGATAGTTATTACGAAAGAGAGATTCTTAAAGGTTTGGGAGTAGAATTATCTCGTCCATCTATCGAAGTTGTTGCCATGAATATTCCTAAGACATGGTTGATTTATCATCCATGATCTCCCAAAAATAGTGATTTTGGATTAAATATTTGTTCTACTAGATGAGTTCCATATAAAGAACCTTGTTATATTCCCTCCCATTCACATATTTATTTTTCCATAATTTTCCCCAAGGTTCCACTTCATGAGTGACACATCTCCACCATGTTTTTTGACCTATCACCTCGATGCATATTTATGGGCTTCTTAGTCCCATACCTCCCACTAGTTTTGGTAAACATAACCTGTCCCAACTAATGAGAACCAACTTATGATAGGAATGATTCCACTCCAAAGTAAAATTCTATGTAGATTCTTGATATATTTGAGGATATGATTTGCCACAACCATAATAAAGAAAAGGTATAAAGGCATGGATTAAAGGATAGATTTGACTAAAAATAGGCAGATGGCCATGTTGAGAGTGTGAGATTTATAACACGACAACCTCTTCTCCAGGTGAGAGAGAATCTCTTTCAAAGAAACTTATCGAATATCATTATCAATAAGGGGAGCTTCTCTAGAATCCTAGGATACGAGTAATATTTCGTAGGGATATGAAGGATTTGTTGAAGAAAAAGATTTGAGATTTGGAAAGGTTAATAGAATTACCAGAAGACTCCAGTAAATTCTTTAGGACCTACTTGAAATCATTATCTTCTCATACAGAAGGGTGTCCCTTGAGAAGCATGCCATCAATGAATTGCTAATGGGAATGGGTCAGGTTAGGTCCATGCATATGTCTCCCTGGAAGAGTCCTCTAGAGGGTGTGAAGGTAGACAAAGGGGTTCCATTGATTATGATGGACAATAAAGTGGATGAAGTGGGATCCATGATCCAATTTGTCCATATAGGGATGAACCGAAATGAACGAAGAGTTATTTGTATGTATTGTTGTCTTAGTTTGTCAAAGACCTTGGACGCGTCAAGTTTCAAAAGTGTGCCAGGTTTTTTGGTGACTTTGAGAGAGTGGATTTGATCTCATGGGATAAGATACTAATGTTTAAAAAATTCCTTCCTTTCACATAGCCATATTTTTCGATCCAAATCATTTTGGGAAGAGTGGGTTTTAAACAATTAGCAATCACTTTAGTAATAATTGTGTAAATGACAATTACAAAGGGTGATAGGGTGAAACTTAATAGGATCTTAATCATTATCTTCTTTTGGAATCAGTGTCAAGAAAATATAATTGAATCTAGAACATGTAAAATTATCAATTACAGGGGATCATCAGGATGAATAATACCTTACAGTGAAAGAATTAGGAAGAATGATGGATTGCAGTGTTAAAATTGGTAAAAATGCACGAAGAAATTAAACATGGAATAAAAAGCAAATATGCAACAATAAATGGTAAAAATATTCATTAATCTATGTACGAAAAATACCTAGTAAAAAGGAGGAAATTATAATCCTCCAAGGGTGATTTGAATCCATGACTGTAGACATGACTAGCATAGGAAAAATCTACACTATAGACATCTCCACTGCACTCTGGACAACCGAATCAGTTAATAATCAGTTAATTGAGCCTTGGTAGGTGTGCATGGGTGCCTTTATCCTTAAATCATGCAAAGGAGGCACATTAGCTAAATGAAAGTGAACTAAAGGTGGCCATCGGATCTTGACTCCACTAGGGTGAGGATGAACTAAAGGTGGGACTCCCAGAACTCTGAGTGGGCTCCTAAAATATAGGGATTGTTCTCCATATCTCTTAAACTTATGCATGATGGTGCATCAAGTGTCTAGTGAGCCCCAGATAACATCTGCATAGCACTACAGGGTCTACAACATTGTCCTAAACTAGGAAACTACTAAAATGACTAAGGTGGACAAGGGAGGATTATTGAATAATCCTACACCCCCCTTAATACACACTTAGACAACCTTGGCACTTGAAACTAAGACCAAAGGTCACCCATACAATAATAATGAGAAAATAATTTCTCATGAAACTAAGTAAATAGGGGAAAACTCATGGACCCCCCCCCCCACCTAAAAAATGAACAGTAGGGAACTCAATTAGCCTTCACACGAAGCAGATATCTAAGACAGAAAAATCTCTTCTAAGTGAAATACTTTGTGAAAATGTCTGCAACCTGCTCCTCTATAGTGCAGTAATGAAGTGTGATGGTCCTATTGTCCACTAGTTCCCCGATATAGTGCATGTGGACTTCTATGTGTTTGGTATGTTGCTTCTATGTTGGATCACTAAGAATATTAATTGCACTTTGATTATCACAAAAAAATTATATTGAAGGAGAATTGTGAATTCCTAACTCTATCAGAACTCCATGTAACTAAACTCCCTGAATGGCAACATTCACAGCCCCCTTGTACTTTGCTTCAGCTAAAGAGAGTGTAAGAGTTGCTTGCTTCTTGCTTAACCAATAGATTGGTCCTGATCCCAACATGAACACATACCCTGAAGTATATTTTCTGTCAGTATTGTCTCCAACCCAGTATGATTCAATAAAACAAACTAAATCTAACTGAGCACTAACAAAATAGTGAATCCCAAACTCTCTAGTACCTTGTACATAGTGCAAGATGCACTTTGTTTCCTTCCAATGTAGCTTATGTGGTTCTTGCATGTGCCTTGCAACAACACTAACAACATAAGACAAGTCTGGTCTCGAATGTGTCAATTACAATAAGATACCAATCAATTGTATGTATAGAGTGATATCAACCAGGGGTGTAGAACCACATTCTTCCAATATGATGCCAGATAGGAAAGGGAAATTTGTTGTTTTGCAATCAATCATGTGGAATCTTTTGAGAAAATTAGTTATGTATATAGACTATGAAATCATGATCCCTAAAGATTTTTTATTTACTTCAAGGCCAATGAACTACCTTAGTAGCCCTAGATCTTTCATGGAGAAAGTTTTTCTCAAAGCTGACTTGATTTTCCTTAATCCAGTAGATGAACCACCTGTGATGATAAAGTCGTCCACATACAATGCAATCAATAGTAAACAACCTCCCTTTTGTTTCATGCAGGCGTTCGCGTCAGACTTGCACCTTTCAAACCCCTATGACAGTAAGAAGGCATACATTTTGGCATACCATGACCTTGTGGCGTGCTTGAGCCCATACAATGATTTCCCCAACCTAGATACCAAGGAAGAATCACCAGTGTACCCCTCAGGTTGTTTCATGTAGATCTTTTCTTCCAAGTCACTATGTAGGAAGGAACTATTCACATCCATGTGATACACCTCCCATTATTTTGAAGCTGCAAAGGCCAAAACTATCCTTATGGAATCTGTTCTTGCAATAGGGGTGAATGTATAATTGTAGTCCAATCCATGAACATGGGAGTACCCCTTTGCAACTAATTGGGCCCTGTACTTGGTTGTAGATCCATCAAATGCAAGTTTTGTTTTGTAGATCCATTTGCATTGAAAAAAATTTCTCCTTGGAGGTAGGGAGACAATATCCCATGTCTCATTGTTTTGTAGTGACTCATATTCCTCATCAATGGTTGCTTGCCATCTTGGATCATGACAAGCCTATTTATAGAATTGTGGATTAGACCCCACAATCGCGTAGCACCTCTCAAGGAGAAGTGGATCTATGACATAATGGAAGGTTCTCATCTTGAAATTGAGATCTAGTTCTCCTTCAGTCGGATGGATCCCCGAAAATGTTCCCAACAACTTCAATGAGTTTTTTTTTATCCCATTTAGACCTAGGTTTGGGAGCAGGAGATGGATCTGGATTTGGATCTGCTTGACCTTCATTCTCAACAGAAAGATCTAATTCAACTTGGTCACCATCTTTGGATCCTAAATCTGAAACATCATCATGTGCAAATGGTGTAGGTAGAGCAGATTTACCTTCCTCTTCAACTGGCTACATATATTACAATTGATAATCATTGAATTGGACACTCCTCTCAATGAAGCATCTCATCATTCCAATGTCCATTAGCTTGTAAGCTTTTGCATCTTCTACATATCCTAGAAGAATGTGTTCACTACTTTGGGTTGAAGAGAATTTCTTTTGTCATATGGGATTTTGGCCCATGCCTTGGAGCTAAAAACCCTCTGATGTGAGACATCATGCTTATGTTCCATCAGTGCTTCGAATGGAGTGACCCCAACAACTGACTTGTGAGGTACCCTATTCTATATGTGTGAAGCACAGTTCATTACTTATGCCCATAGATATGGTGGAAGATACCTTACTTCAATTAGGAAGGTGGCCCTCTGTTTCAATTATCGGTTCATACTCTTTGTTGCACCATTTTTTTGTGTTGTGTATGGGACAGAATGTTGCATTTGGATGCCCTCAAATGCATAGAGTTGTTGAAACTCTCTTTTTATGTACCTCCATTGTCTGATATGAGTGCTTTGATATTCTTCCCAACTGTGTTCTCAACTAAGGCCTTGGAAAAATATAAAGTCTCAAACACCTCATACTTTTGCTTAAGAAATTAGATCCAACAAAACCTAGAATAGTCATCTATGAAGGTCAAAAAGTATTTGGATCCATTCATGGAAGTTGTGGGCATTGGCCCTAAGACATCACCGTGTATCAAATTAAGTGTGGAGGTGGTTATTTTTGCTTTCCCAATATCGTACTTTCGCTTTGGATGGTTCCCTACCAAGATCCTTTATAGATTCCTTAAGAGAACTTTATTAGAGGTAATCAATCAACCATTTCTTTAGTGTGCAATTGTTGCAAGTATTTGAAGTTCAAATGGTTAAATATCTCATTCCAGAGTTTGCTTGTCTCATTGGCATGGGTCAATAGGGAACTTTGATGTGAGTATGGAAAAAGTGTGTGAACTCATATGCCATGGAGACATGGTTTGCAATACCATTAGCTATCAACTTCCCATAAGAGATATCTAATATCTCAATTGTGTGAGGTTCAAGAACAACTCTCTTTGGTGAACGAGTGTGTGTCATATAGTAAAAAGATAACAAGTTTGATGCTAAAGAAGGTATATACATAACATTGTTGAACACTCCATGTTTGAATTGTAATGTGCCCTTCCCTACAGTTGGGATTTGAGAATCATTTCCCATGTGAATGTTTGGACCATCAATGATATATAAAGAAGAAAATGACTCTTTGGAGGAAACCATGTGGTTGGAGGCTCCATAATATATGAGAAAGGATTGAGATTTTGAAAATACAACCTTTAGTGCATGACATCTCTCATGATCATCTGTCTTGCTTCCAGAACCAGTCTTCCTTGCACCTTCTGGGAGGGAAATGTTGTTATGTTCAAGAAGTATATCCATTTGATCTATAGTTTTCTTCATA
Source organism: Pseudotsuga menziesii (assembly GCA_001517045.1). Classification (NCBI taxonomy): domain Eukaryota; kingdom Viridiplantae; phylum Streptophyta; class Pinopsida; order Pinales; family Pinaceae; genus Pseudotsuga; species Pseudotsuga menziesii. The sequence continues at coordinate 35,460 of LPNX010558903.1, forward strand.
GAACTACTCTATGGATGATTTCCTTTCTTGCAATACGTACACTTGGTCTTTTCAAACCTCTTATGCTTATGCTTATTGGAACTCGAGGCTCCATCTAGTGGATTAGGCTTCTCCTTTGGTTTGGATTCAAGATTCTTATTCAGTCCTTTCCCTTCTGTTTCCCTTTTTCATTCACATTCTTTGAATCCCCATCCAAAAGAGCTTAATTTTTGGAGGCTTTCAGGGATCCCATTTCAATTAGTTTGTCTTGTTCTTAAATTAGGGATTCAATGAATGGATCTAGTGAAGGCATTTTCCAATATGGGTTGTCAGTCTCCTAGAGTGGAATGTGGACACAAAAACTAAAAATTCAGGACCAAACTTAATCAGAACAGATAACACCAGTTTCTCATCCTTCTTTTCAATTCCACATTGTTTGCACTGCATGGCCAAAGACTTGAATTTAGTGAAGAACTGTTGAATGGTTTCAAAAAAATTGGGTTGAAGAGAAATTAATTCATTCTCCAAAATATGGCCTCTTAGCTCTTCTTGCTTTCCAAACAAATATTTGAGCTTCATCTAGACCTCCCTTGGGGTTTTCAATCCATTAAGATGGAAGAGCAATTCTCTGGAGATATGAATACACATAAAACCAAAAGCTTCATCAAGTTTGTTTAGGTACTTTGCTTTCTCAAGATTTTCCTGGGGTTCGACCTCCTTTCCCATTTGAGCATGTACAGACTCTTGTTGTGCAATATTATCAACATATCTTCCCTATGATCCAGATAATTGAAGGGTGTGAGGATTATTGGTTTCAAGGGAGATGAATTCTCCATTTTTCAAGTGTAGCAGCAACACATTTTTTACTAAAATCTTCTAAAAAAACCTACATAAAACTCTCAATTAAAAAAAACAGCTCTGTAGAGCTATGATGACATGTAAATTATCAATTATAGGAGATCATCAAGATGAACAATACCTTACAATTAAAGAATTAGGGAGAATGGTGGATTGCAATGTTAAAATTGGTAAAAATGCACTGTGAAATTAACACGAAATTAAACATGGAAGAAAAACGAAATTGGCAGCAATAACTGGTAACATTATTCATTAATCTGTGTATGAACAATACATAGTACAAAGGAGGAAATTCCAATCCTATAGATGTGATTCAAATCCTTGATTGTATACATGTCTAGCATAGTAAAATCAACAGTGTAGACATATCTAGTGCACTCTGGACAACTGAATCCGTTAATAATCAATTAATTGAGCCTCGATAGGTGTGCATGGACACATTTATCCTTAAATATTGTAAAGGAGGCACATTAGCTAACTGAAAGTAAACTGAAGGTGGCCATCAAGGCTTGACTCCACTAGGGTGAGGGTGAACGAAAGGTGGGACTCTCAAAACTATGAATGGGATCATAAAATCTAGAGATTGGTATCGAGAGCTAATAAGATTATGCATGAGGGCACATCAAGTGTTTAGTGAGCCCTGGATAACATATACATAACACTGGGGGGTCTACAACATTATCCTAAACTAGGAAACCACTAAAACGATTAAGGTGGATAAGGGAGGGTTATTAAGTAATCCTAAGAGAATAACCTTGGTTGAGCATCAAGATTCCCCCACTATATCCCAAACCTCTTTTTTTTTCCAATCGCTAGCAATGATGGAAGAAGTTGGGTTTGAAATTGTTTGGGATTGGATAGTTTCTTACTTACATCCACATGATTTCCTGCCCAAAGTCCCCCGCTTCAATAGGTTTCACAAGGCTATCATTCTGCTCATGGGTCACTAATCAAAGAATATGTTGCTTGATTTTATTGATGGTCAACATCTTGCCTTGCATGGGTTCCGTGAGAAGAGAATTGAAAAAAAAACACAATTTCTTTTTCCAAGTCTTCATGATTTGTCAACTTGTTTCCCTAGGAATTGTTAATTAATATAGTGTGGTTTTGTTTCCTATGTTGCACCATTAAGGGTTGAAAAATTAAGTATTTCTCTCATCGTCTTTGATCCATTTTATCCTGTATTTTTTCTTGTTTCTAACGCTCTTCAATCTATGTTTGGATCCTCATCTCTTCTTCAGTAATCTCAAGAGAAAAATCCTCAAGGACTATATTATGTTAGATGTTTGTCATTTGGGAAGTTAGGTCTTTATGTGCTTGGAAGATATTCCTAAATGCTTCTTTGTTTCACTATTTCAAATGATTCTTTTTTTTCGTTGAAGTTTGTACATTAGGGATCCTTGTGGGAAACTACAATGGACCATTTGTTCTAGATGTTTTCTTTAAATTCAAGATGATCCAACCAAAAACTTTCAAATCAAAAGGGTCGTCTATTATGGATCTTGAGAAAATTCCTTTGAAGATTGATTGGTTAGTGATTCGATCAACCAACTAGAATAATGGAGGTTTCATGATCCACTCCTGCAATCATGATATGCTTTAATACAAGAAAGTGATCTATCCTATATGCCACTTGGTTTTCTCCTCGTATTTTGTTATTCCTTATGTAGGTTCCATTAGATATTTAGATGTCCACCAGTCATGCTTGAAGTATGGTGTCTTTGAATATGACACTGTTGAAGTCCATATGTCGTCTTTCTATTTTTTTCTCCAGCAAAGCCATAGTCATATTGAAGTCTTTCCTTAGGATCCATGGATGGTTTCTCGCTATCTCCCCAACCATTGAATATAATTAAGAAAGAGGATATTTCGTTGCAGGGTGTGCAACCCATAGACATTAGTTATTACTCCTTCAACCATTGTTCCTATCAAGTGAAAATTTGTTGAAAGGGAGTTGGTTATGGCCAAGAAATAATCTAAGACAATTTTTGTCGAGTTCCATAAAATTGAAATGACTCATGTTGATACTATGGCATCGACTTCCATTGCTTTGGACCCTTTCCAGATTATCGAGGCAATGAAGGAAATGGCCTCACTATTGCATTTGTTTTCTTGCGGCATAAGAATAGTGGGTTTTTCCTTCATGATATTTTTGCGCAGTATCATATGCTTGGATGTTCCATTCATACCTCAAATGTTCCATAGATAATATTCATTGTGAAGTGGGGGGTTTTGAGGCAAAAAATTCCATGAGCTAGGCATATTGCACCAAGTATACCAATTGTTCCCCTAATTCTTCTATCCATTACTTATTGATTTTGCAACCTCTTTTCCTTTCTTCCATGAGGACTCACTTAGGTTCCTTCAATTTGGTTTTTTGTACACATAAGGAGGATTTTGACCATGATTTGAGCATCACCTCTTTAAAGAGATGGATTTTTTTTCTAGTATGGATTTGTAATATTTTCTTTTACATGCATCCTCTATCCCTTGTAGATCTAATTCTCTTAGATGGTATCTCATCACCATAATCTAGTTTTGGGGTCACTTCCATTCTTGAAATGGTCGAGAAGGGTCTTTCCAGTGGAATTTTATAAGGGAGGAGGTATGGCTTGTCCCACAAATTGTGGGTTTCCTTGTGATTGAGAGGGATCAGGTGTTGGGGGTGCTTTGGTCCCTAAATTTGCTGGTGCATTTCAATTTATAGGATTTTGGATTAACACTTTGAAGGTATTGTTGGTTTTTACTTGTTTGATTAGTTCCTAGATTGGCGGCTTCCTTTGTTGCTTTCTTCTATTAGCAAATTTCACAAACCCTCCAAAATCCATATACTTTCTAACTTTGAAGACATGGGACATGGAATTTAAAGGGAAACCACAAAATTAGATTTCCATTCTTGTGGAAATTCTTGCACCGAAAGGGGATGTGTTCATAATCTATAGCATGTATCCATTCCAAGTCTTAATGGGTTAAATAAACAACCTCTGGTAGTGCTTTGGAAATGTTCATATAGACATAGATTCTGGCATGCGAGGTGTACCACCCTGCCTTTGTGACTTCTGAAGCCCAAACAAAGGAGTTGAGAGTATTCCCTATGCCTTCCACAATTTCATGTTCCCAGTATTCCTAAGACAATGGGTATAAGTGTATCTATACTAGAGCATAGGGGAAGTCTTTCTTTTCTAGGCTAAATTTCTCCATTTAGAATCAAATATATATCCCTTTAGAAATGAAGAAATAGGCTCCATTATCAAAACACCCTATCCTAGTCCCCCAACCTAGTGAATATTATAGTAAAGAAGCCTTTTGAACCTAGTTGTAGATCATAATGTCCTTTGGGTTTTCATTTGTTATATATCCACCAAATTAACACTCTATTGGCCAGATGCTTGGAAATTTTTCGATCACTATATGGTAATTCATATACTAAATCCTCTGATTAATTCTTGGAGAAATAATATCATACATTGGCGTATCTGTTGAATTTGGTATACAACACCCTCAAGTGCGACCATGCTTTTGTGGATTCAATCCTCCTCTTGATCTAGGTGGATAGACAAATTAACCCTTTGGATTTGCTACCCCTCTTGCTCCCTTAAAAACATTAGTTGTGGCGGGCTCTAAAGTTGAATCAAATTAAGATTGGATTCGAAGAAGCACATTAAGCATACAATTGAGGGGTTGTAACCCATCCCTCTGGGAGAATCCATCTAAATCAAGGCTAGAAACTAAGAAGATTGAAAGTTGAAATGAAGATCTTAGAGGAAAAAAGGCTAACCAGAGCAAGCAAAGAAAACCTTATTCATCGACCTTTTTATTGTCATGTGGGGTATTTGGATAGAAATGAACTTAGGCATTTTTTAGAAAAAATTAATGTCCTTTTCTCATTTAATGCACAAGCAACATTTTCTCCAATTTTGTCATTCTCCATAGAAACCTTTCTTTATTCACTTTATAAGTGAGGTTGGGGTGGATAAAACTCTTTCCTGGGGTTTTTGTGGGGTTTGTCAAGGTACAAATTTCACCTATGGTTTGGGAGAAAGTAATGCTTGCATTGTCTTTTTTCCTTTTATTTTTCTTCAACCCTTATTAATTGTTGACTACTTATGTGTGATAAGCTTTTATAAGCCATATATATTTCTATGAATTCATTTTAGATCAATGAATTTGTTTTTTACATGTGAGATGTTATAAGTTAGTTGAGGAGGTGTTAGTTAATCCCACACACATTGTTAGATCGTCCTCTCAACTAATGATATATGCACCTTAACTTTGGTGACATGATAGACAACTCATGAGTGTTGGTTTCCTTAGTCAACATGGACCTATAATCAACCCATAATGGACCAAGGGTGTCATTAGAACTCATGGATCCAAGGCACTCGTATGTATGGAGGATATGTGGCTACTTACCCACTTTAACAATACTTGTCACTGATGAGAGACCCTTTAACTATAGAGAATGTCATAATGTCCATGTCAAATCCACTTAAGTATGGGAAATTATAAGCTTCTAAAATTTTGTAATTGATACTTGTGTCATTTGGTCTCCCTAAGGAAAGGAGATAAATAGACCAAACAAAGCCTACAAAGAGGGGTTCTTCATTAGTTTGATGGGTCAACATATAAGGTTGTCCTAGTTTTTAGATACTTATGTATCAAAGAAAGGTAGTTCCCAGTAGTCTATTCAAGTGCCTATAATTTGCAGAGATAGATTACAAATAGGGAGAGTTTTGAGAAGGTTGACGCCAATGACAAATTGGTCATGGAATCAACCAAACCAAAGAAAATGGGGTATTAATTATTATATTCATTAAGTTATGAACAAGAAGCATAAGCTAGATTTGATCCTTTTCTAATGTGTAATTTTACTCAAGAATAATAAAGGGTTGAGCAATCCATTTCAAACTAGAGTGTTCCCAAGCTAGATTTCTAAAGACTAAATCTTTGTATTTGATTATGTATGTGATTTATGTATTTCTTGCATTTTATTCTTTCTTTTGTATATGTTATCATGGATATTTGCTCAATAATAATCAAACTTAAAGCACAATAACTTATTTATTATTGGAGGGTTCATGTTGGTGAATTGAAATGGTCATATGTTGATCAATTAAGGGAAACTATTATAAATACTTGAACAAATACTTGGATTGAAAAAAAGTACATCCAACTTTAATTAAGAGAATGAAATAAAGAATGTTCCATTAATTTCAAAATTTTATGTTTTAGAACATTTTTTTTATTCGCTCAATTTTATTCTAAGTTTCACGATAGATGTTGCAAGCCCACTTCATAGTTGAATAAAATAATTGGAATAATTAAAGAGTTGAAATTATCCTTTTTTCTTATCCCAATCTTATAGTCCATCTTATACATCTATTTTCATTATTATAATATGCTTTCCAAATCTGAATGATTCCCTTCTTGACACTATGGTCCTAGTTTTAATAAAAATTTAAATTGATGTCTACACATTTGTAGTTTGTATCACTTTAAAGGTGTCATGACTCATCATCATACAAAATTGGAGGAGACCTTCTTTTCTTAGATTTATTTATCATAATCTTTGTTTCATTCATATTAATGGTGAGTTCATAATTTTTTTTAGAAATGTTTGATAACTTTGAATTGATTGTAAAAATAATAAATATTTTTTGCAAGAAAAACAATATCATTAGTTAATAAGAGAAGGGCAACCTTGAGTCTAACCATGCCAATACCAATGCAACACTTCTCTTCTATACATTTCTCAAATTTATAACTTGAGATGCCAAATAAATGAGAGAAACGAGACATCATTTCTTAACACCAATACTAAAATTAATGTCTATTAACCATTTGTTAATACATTTCACTTTGTATAATGTAAGTGGGCATAGTAGTTAGAAACATATGTTTTCTCCTTAAAAATCACAAATTCAATTCCAAAAATATGAAAAGTATAGATGTGAGCTAGTTATTGTTTATGGGTATTTTACAGAATAAGCAAAATATCAACAAAGATTTCTCAATTTTAAACTAGAAAATAAAATAAATTTATTCTAATAAGAAAAATTTAATTTCCAATTTCAATACCTAAAAAATTTAATACATTTCATCTCAACAATAACATTTTCAAAAAAACCTAATCACAACATGCAAAAACTGAATTATTATGCTCTTTCATAATTATTTTAATAGAAAATTGACCCTGAACAACCCCCCACACTAATTTTCATTATTTCATCTTCTCCCTTTGATGTGCAATGACAAGACAATCCACTTTTATATATTATGTTTGGCCTACACTTTATGTAGCAAACAAGATTGGTTGCTTTACAGATCACCCACCATGGTTTTCTAAGTGTTGCTTTACAGATCACCCACCATAGTTTTCTAAGTGTTGCTTTACAGATCACCCACCATGATTTTCTAAGTGTACACTCATACAAACGATGATAGTATCAAGATCTACATATGTGTTTTTTAATAATTATTATGGTCAAAATATTATCTCATATATATGTCTCCATTGTGCTTAAAATGTATAATTTATTATGATAAGTCTCCATTTTGATTTAGAGTTTTATATACGTATACCCAATATCTAGTAGGATAAACCTTCACACGTGTATAAAACTAATAATAATAATAAAATATTTACTATTATTTATAATAATAAAAAATATTCAAAATTTATATAAAAAATGATTAATAAAAATTTAAATATTAACTTTATTATCTCCTCAATAATTATAAGAATCATAAAATTATATACCAAACTTTACAACACATACACAATAACAATCAAGATTACATCACTTTATCACAACAAGAGCATGACACATATATAATATAAGATATGAAATGAGATAATTAACAATCAAGATTACATCAATGAAAACGATATATGAAATTAGATAATTTGTTAACTAATTAGATAATTAGGAAAGGTGTTGGATTTTGATTTCTTTAAACATTTTGGTTTTTATTTTAGAGGAGTATGGTTTTTTTTAAAGAAATGAAGTAAATTTATAATTTTAGAGTGGAAGAAATGTAAAAAATAATATCTAAGTAAAGGTAGAGATACATTTTAATTATTAAAAGTTGATATTTACAAGAAAGTAATTTGAAAATAATTATATATTAGTTAATTATTACATTAATAAGATATCAATTATATTTTTAGTTCTAAATCTACATGGAAGGCTTAAATTAAAGAAACTATATATTCCTCAGATGTTTTAAAAGTCAATCTCTTTAGAGGGGATGACACGAGAAAATATATGAATCCCTACTCTTTTAAAGATGAAATATAGGGCATAATGGACCATCCTTTCATGTGAACTTTACAAATCCTCCATTAGGAGCTTTCGTTGTTGGGAAAGAGGAAGGCATTTGGGTTCAACTAACGGAGCTTGAGCAATAACTCTAAAAAACACACCCTGATATGTAGATTCAATGAGCTTGGTCCATCATCTAAAACTTTCACAAAATGGAATAACTCCAACTCTACCACATATCATATCTAGTAAGATTTTTCTTTGAAGGATTTTTTATCAATTCATAAGACTATGCAAATGACATGGAAGTGTAAGGTTTGTCGTTACACCAAAACCTGCAGATATTGATGAACATACAAAACCAAGCACAAGGCCATATTATTAGGACTGGCAGTTAGTCCACATTTTTATATTCTCAGAGGTGCGGCGGTTATGCCATGTAGTTGTACCAATACACCAACACCCCCCCCCCCCCCCAATGTAGCTCGGGGGAATTGAACCTAAGACCTTAGCTCTGATACCATGTAAGGTTTGTCATTACACCAAAACCTGCAGATATTGATGAACACGTGGTATCAAAGCTAAGGTCTCAAGTTCAATTCCCTTGAGCTACATCGTTTAACTGAATAATCATTAATATGTATGTAATATGCATCCATAATACAAAAGAGGTAATTTGAATCCTCTAGGAGTGATTCAAATCCATGACTCTAGACTAACTCCAGACATGACCAATCCTAGGAATAATCACCACTTAATACTCACTAGTGCAACTCCAGACAACTGAAGCACCTCTTAGTAAATTATCTAACCAAGGTAGGTGATAGATGGCACATGTCTCCTTAAATCATGCAAAAGAGGCACTAGGATATATGAGAGTGAATTGATTTTGGCCCATCGGAGCATGACTCAACATTGATTAGGTTGAACCCGTAACTCAAAGTGATCTCATAAAATCTAGGGATTGGCATCTAGAGCTCCTAGATTGATGCATGAGGGCACATCAAGTGGCCATTGTGCCCCACATGACATCTCCATACACTAATGAAAGTGATAGTGACATCCTAAGCTAGGAAACTAGCATTTAGACCATGGTGGACAATGGAGGATTACAATAATCCTAACACACTCCCTTAATCCAAACTTGGGCAACCTTGGCCCTGGAAATTGAGACCAAAGGTTACCCATAAAATCTAATGAAAAAGTAATTGCTCACTAAACCGAGGAAATGGGAAAAACCTCATGGGAACCACCCCCCCCCCCCCCCCCCCCAAAAAAAAAAAAATGAACAGTAGGCTAGGAACTAAAAATTTAATCAAGCCTTCACACCAAGACAAGACCTAAGATAAACAAACCTCTTCATAGTGAAATATTTTGTAAATATATATGCAACTTGCTCCTCTGTAGGGTAGTAATGCAAAATGATATTCTTACTATGCACTAGTTCCCGGATATAGTGCATATGGACTTATATGTGTTTGGTCTGTTGCTTCTCTACTAGATCACTGGAAATTTTACTTGCACTTTGATTATCACATAAAAAATTTCCTGAAGGAGAAGTGTGAATGCCAAACTCTTTCAGAATACCATGTAGCCAAATTGCCTAAATAGTTGCATTCATAGCCCCCTGATACTCTGCTTCAGCCGAAGAGAGAGTAAGAGTTACTTACTTCTTGCTTGACCAGCATATTGGTCCTGATCCCAACATGAACACAAACTCTGAAGTAGATTTTCTATCAGTACTGTCTCCAGTCCAATCTGAGTCAGTAAAACCAACCAGATATAGCTGAGCACCCGTAGAATCGTGAATCCCAAACTCTCTAGTACCCCGTACATAGTGCAAGTTTCAATTTGTTGCCCTCCAATGCAGCTCATGTGGCTCCTGCATGAATCTAGAAACAACACTAACAACATATGACAATTTGGTCTTGAATGAATAAGGTACAATAAGCTACCAATCAGTCTTTTGTAGAGAGTGCTATCAACTAGGGGTGTTGAACCACCTTCTTCCCATCTGACGCTAGATAGGAAGGGGAAGGATGTTGCTTTGCAATCAATCATATGGAACCTTCTAAGCAAATCACCTACGTATATGGACTGAGAAATCATGATCCCTGAATCTTTTTTATTCACTTCAAGGACAATAAATTGCCTCAACAACCCTAGATCTGTCATGGAGAAATCCTTGCTCAAGGATGACTTTATGTCCCTCAATCCAATAGTTGAACCATCGATGATGAGCAAGTCATCCACATGCAATACAATCAATAGTAAGCAACCTCCCTTCTGCTGCATGTAGACAATGCAGTCAGACTATCACCTTTCAAACTTTTGTGACAGTAAGAAGGAATCCATTTTGGCGTACCATACCCTTGGGGCTTGCTTGAGCCCATACAAAGATTTCCTTAGTATGCATACGAAGGAGGAATATTTAGTGTACCCCTCAAGTTATCTCATGTAGATCTCTTCTTCCAAATCACCATGGAGGAAGGTACTCTTCACATCCATGTGATGTACCTCCCATTTCTTTGAAGCTGTAATGGCCAAAACCAACAGCTTCGAAGAAATGGGAGGTACATCACATGGATGTACCTCCCATTCTTACAACAAGGGAAAAAATTTCATTGTAGTCCAACCCATGAACTTGTGAATACCCATTTGCAACTAATTGAGCCTTATACTTGGTAGTAGATCCATTTGATGTTACTTTGGTTTGTAGATCCATTTGGACTGGACAAGCTTTCTCGTTGGAGGTAAGAAGAAAAGATCCCATGTCTTGTTGTTTTGTAGTGAATCATATTCATCATCCATGGCTTCCTGCCACATTGAATCATGGAAAGCCTCTTTGTAGGATTGTGGTTCAAACCCAAGCATCATGTGGGAGAACTGGATTTGTATGACATAACGCAAGGTTCTCATCTTGAAATTGAGATTTGGTTCTCCTTCTGTCATATGGATTCCCAACAATTTCATTGATTTTTTGAGCCCATTTAAGCCTTAGATTGGGAGCATGAGTTGGATATAGATATGCTTGATATTCATTCTCAAGATCAAAATATGGTTCCTCTTGGTCCTCATCTTTAGATTCTAGATCTGAAACATTAGTAGAAACGTCATCATATGCAAATGGTGTAGGTTAAGCATTTATACCTTCCTCTTCGGCTAGTTTTCGATCATGTAATGGATATTCGTTGAATGGGACACTCCGCTCTATGAAGCATATTCTGGTTACAATCTTCATCAACTTGTAAGCTTTTGCATCATATGCATATCCCAACAGAATCCATTCACTACTTTGGGCTTTGAAGGCTTTCCTCTTGTAATATGAGATTTTGGCCCATGTTTTGGAGCCAAAAACCCTCAGCTGTGAGACATTAGGCTTATGGCCCATCAGTGCTTCGAATGGAGCAACCCCAACCACTAACTTGTGAGGTACTCTGTTATGTATGTACAAAGCACAGCTCACTACTTCGACCCATAGATATGGTGGAATATCCCTTGCTTCGAGAAGGAAAATATCCATCTCTTTCAATGATCGGTTCTTCCTCTCGACTACACCATTTTATTGTGGTGTGTATGGGACTGTATGTTGCATCTGAATACCTTATAATGCACACAGATGCTAAATCTCTCTTTTGATGTAATCTCCTCCATTGTCTCATCTGAGTGCTTTTATATTATTCCCAAGAGTGTTCTCAACTAAGGCTTTGAAAAATTTGAAAGTCTCAAACACCTCAAACTTCTGCTTAAGAAAGTAGATCCAACGTCAATTCCTGGAGTAGTCATCAATGAAGGTCATAAAGTATCTAGATCCATTCATAGATGTTGTAGGCATTGGTCCAGAGACATCACTATGTATCAAATAAAGTGTAGAGACAAATCTTCTTGCCTTCCCAACATCATACCTTCGCTTTGGGTGCTTCCCTTCCAAGCAACCATTGCAGACACCTTCAGAGGACTTGATGAGAGGCAATACCTCGACCATTTCTTCATTATGCAGCTACTGGAGGTACTTGAAATTCTGATGTCTGAATCTCTCATGCTAGATTCTATTTGTCTCATTAGCATGGGTAAATAGGGAATTTTGATGTGATTATGGAAAAAAATATGAGAACACATATGCCATGGAGGCATGGTTTGCAGGACCTTTTGTTATCAGCTTCATAGTAGAAATATATGAGATCTCAATTGTGTCAAGTTCAAATACAATTTGCTTTGGTGAACCAGTATGGGTCATCTGATAAACACACAACAAATTTGCGGCTATGGATGGCACATACAGGACATTAGTGAACACTCCAATCTCAAATTGAACTGAAGCCTTCCAAACATCTGGGTTTTGAGAGTCATCTCCCATGTGTATGATAGGACCACCAGTGAGATATAGAGAAGAAAATGGTTATTTGGAGACAACCATGTGGTTGGAGACTCCTGAATCAATGAGGAAAGATTGTGATTGTGACGATCCAGCCTTCAGTGCATGGCATCTCTCATGATCTTCAGTATTGCTTCCAGAATTAGTCTTCCTTACACCTTATGGGAGGGCAATATTATTATGCTCAAGAAGTCTTGACATCTAATCTATATCTTTCTTCATACATAGGTTCTCTCGATGGTTTCCTCTCTTGCAATACTGACACTTGGTCTTTTCAAACCTCTTATGTTTATCCTTCTTAGAACATGAGGCTCCATCTGAAGGATTTTGCTTCTCCTTTGGTTTGGTTTTAGTGTTCTTCTTTTCCTTCCCCTTTCGTTTACCTTTATCTTATGCATTCTTGGTCTCCCCATCCAGAAGATCTTGATTCTTCGAGGCTTTTAGGACTCCTATCTGGATCAACTTATCTTGTTCTTGAATGGGGGATTCAATGAATCCATCAAGTGAGGGCATTCGCTAGTTTACGGTTGTTAGTATCCTAGAGTGTAAGGTGGACAAAAATACTGAAAATTCAGGGCCGAGATTGTTCAAAATGGAGAGCACCAACTGCTCATCCTTCTTGTCAATTCCACATTGCTTGCAATGCATGACCAAAGACTTGAATTTGGAGAAGAATTATTGGATGGTTTCATAACTGTTGGGTTGAAGAGCAATCAACTCATTCACCAAAATGTGGCCTCTCAGCTCATCTTGCTTTCCAAACAATGATTCAAGATTCATCCATACTTTCCTCGGTGTTTTTAATCCATCAAGGTGGAAGAGAAAATCCCTGTAGATATGAATACACATGAAACCAAAGGCTTCATCCAATTTGTTCAGGTACTTTGTTTTCTCTAAAGGTTGTTGTGGTTCGACCTCCTTGCCCATAGTTGTAGAATTATAAAAGGAAAGGCTATGATGCCATGTAGAGAATAGATATCCTATGCTTGAATAACAAGTAGAAATTCAACAAGTGAATCTTCCACAAAAAATATCTTACAGATATGCACAAGAAAACTAAAGAGAGGAATAATGAAACTGAATACACGAGAAGTGAAGAATGATGGAAAAATATTCTTAGACAACTCATGCTAGCTCATAAAGCATGCTTACCAAATATGAAAACCCCCCAAAACTGAATAAAACACTTTGCAAATCAGTCCAAGAGCTCACGAATTGGATAAATCATGTGTGAGTGATGATGAGTGATGGAAAATATTACTAATCGTAGAATATGGAGAGAAAATCATGAAGGATGAGTTGGCAAAAAAAAATACAAGTTGCCAAGTTAACTATCTCTACCTTATCCACTGAAAAGCAGGTAAAGTAGTCTAAATGAAGAAAAGGACAGGAAGGCACAATTACTAACCTGGGAAGTCCATAAAGTTGGAAAAATCTGATCCAAAATTAGTATAAGGTGCTATTGGGGTAATTATGGCAAGCATTGACCAAGTGGTGCAAGCGGAGGCCAACTACCTAGTCTAGAATATAGGAAATTAACCAAAAACGATTAATTAATGATATCCTAAGTATGTAGTGGGTTTGTAACATTCTAACACCCCCCTTGAGTCCGAATTTATGATGGAGTATCTGAAAAATATTAGAAGTATATAGGTATATATAAAGCCCAACAACAAGGATATGGTCACGCTTTACAATTTAGCTTGTCCAAAAACTGAGGAAAGAGGAAAAACCGCAAGGGGAAAATCCTTTTCAAAAAGTACTTGGCACTAAAATGAAAAACATGTCTTCACTTTATCTTTTTCTTCACTTGAATGAGATGGCTGAACTGCTTCTTGCTAATAATTTGATGAATAAGTTGTGAACTCTATGATCATGTGGTAAAGCATCAATGTAGTCTCTGCAAAAAACAAGTGGTGAGGCTCCTTGTAGCTCATCATCTAATGATGGAGGAGCATTATCTGAATGCTTATTTCTGCCAACATACTATGATATGAAAACTTAATCATTAAAGGAAAACACCCATACCAATTGCCCTTGCAAAACATAAACCAAGATTCACGGGTCTCCCAACCTTGATTTCTATCACCCCATTTCAAAGATGAGCATTAGTGCTCATATAAGCTTTAGTATAAATATCATCTACAGACATTAAAACAACACCATAACATTGTGTTGAGGCCTGAAAATTCGTAGGCAACAACAGCAAGGGACTCTCCCCAGTCAACGTTCCCAACTAGCCTGTGACTATTTGGTGTAGGGAATCCGTCCGGTTTGCGGTCCGGCTACTGTAGGTCAGGTAACAAAAATAAAAGGTTTTACTGGTTGTAGCCCGGTCCATCGTGTATATTTTTGTGTTTTTAGTTTTAAGTATGGCATGCAAGTGCCTATCTAAAATGCAGATTGATAGAGAATACGAGGAGCCGTCACAATGTGATGCGCAGGTTCTTACCTTTCGTCTTAAACTCTCTCGCATCTAAATCACACACATCAAGAAATTAAAACTAACTACCTAACCTATCCCTAGGGAGCAAGATTATCATTTATTAGTGAGTAATGTATTTTGTACATGCATTATGAAAAATCACAGACAGCTGATACTTTTTTCTAAACACATGAACATTTAAAGATATTTGAACAACCAGATAACCAATTGTTTATGAACAACATTCATTACTCATAGTGGAAATTTTCATAAAATAAACTAGAGAACATTCATACAAGAACATAGGTTCAAAGAGTTAGAACAATCTCACAGTTAAGGGACACAAAGCTGAAAACAAAATAGTTCCTCTTCAACAAATCCATAGCACAACATTTGAACATTCCACCAAGCTTTCTCCAAGAGACAAATTGTAATTATCTATTGCAAAAGGAAATAGTTCTTCTTACAATATGTCTTCACAAATCTAACTGGGAAAAAGTCCCAGATTCTCTCTAACTCTCCTATACTTATACTACAAGCAAACTCTTGGGATGCCCCTCGGTGACCTTTGGGCTCCTCAACCGTTTAACCTCACAATTTTGTCCTTTTGTCAGTTCTCATGATTTAGGCAATACGTTACATTTCATTAAAAATTAATAGCGCTTTTTATAACAAGACACCAGCTTGATCAGTGATAAACTTTTCCTGGGCCTCAGTTGTTATTAAATCCGCTGGCCCTGTTTTTTTCTTGCTCAGTAATCCGTTAGTCCCTTGCTAGAGCCTGTTGAGGTCAGACTTGACTCTCTTCTTCTTTTCTCTATTTATGCTTCTTCATTCTTCAGCCAATTTCTTCATTGCTACCTCCCTTCTACTTTGTCTTTTAAACACATCCTACTCGCGGTGAACATCCTGTCATGAAAATAGCAGATTTAAACCATTTAGCATTTAACGGAGGAACACAAAACTGTATCAATACATGCATTATGTAGAATAAACTATACACAGTATTAATGTATGAAAATAAAGAATGTCAAGGCAAAATAAAATCCTGCAAGTTTGTGCTTAAACCCCTACTCAAAACTAAAACACATGCCCGATAGAACAAATTATTCCTCCCAATCCAGACCGCATATGAACTAAAATGAAACCCTCCGATGAAAGCATGTAACTGACATTCCTCAAATCCCAAAACCCAAGCTGCACTCTTCCTTTCAGAAAAAACCCCGACTCGACCAACATCCACGAGAAATCTCCGCCATACTAAGCATCGGGCAGATAAATCACTTATGCGGGTGATCATACCATAGCATCAGACAATTAGTTCATTAAGACGCTGTAACGACGAAAACCATACAAACAATGGCTTCCGCGATCAACATAAAAACATCGACAAGCGAAAGAACTAAGGACCCCGGAAGCATAGTCCTATTCATAGCCGCAACGACGGACAGTGAACAGACTAAAAGTCCCGCGGTATTGATTAGTCAAATGGCATCGGAGACTTTTAATGATAAGTGTCGGGGCTAAGAACCACTAATCAATAAAAATATCGGCAAGATAGTCCCATTCACAAACGCAACGGCGGGCCTTAGTCAGACTAAAAGTTTCGTGGTCAACATAAAAACATTAGCGGCCATCAAATCTAAAGCCAACGGTCTGAGCTCAAAACTACTAATCATTGGCGATAAAGTTCATTACGCAGCCGCAACAGCAGAAGATAGATTGACTACTGCCTTCGCGAAACAGGAAATATCACTGGCGATCGGAAACTCTGATGATTACGAAGGAAAAGTCCTATTCATAGCCGCAACGGCGGACAATGAACAGACTACGGGTCCCGCGAGACTATTAAGTCAATCGACGTCGGAGCCCTTTAACGCTAAACGTCTCTATAGTATTGGCGATTAGAAGCACTAACAACGGGCGGATAGTTGTCAAAGTAGCAGCAACGACGGAGATCATAAGGACTAGCACTCCGATCAATAGTCATAAACGGCTCCGATGGCGAAAAGAAAGCAAATCAATTAAAGGTCCGAATCAATAAAAACCACGAAATTAGCAATAGTAAAGCTATGGGCTCCACGACCATGATAAAATGAAACCGCCAACCGTCCAAAAAAAAATCCGATTGAAATAAAGTGCATCAGTGAAAACCAAACTTTCCATCGAGACAATCATCATTTAGTTTCCGCAACGGCGGCCGTGTAGGGAACTAAAGCTCCGACTCAAACATGAATAGGCTTCCGATAGCGAGTAAAATCGAAACAACGAAAAATTGCTAAGTTCCACAGTCAAAGCATTGGCAGTTTTTTAGATCATTCAACTTTCGAGATGAAAGAAAAACAATCAACCTCAAAATCCAAATTTATAGCAGTGAAAAACAGAGTTCGGGATTCCAAACACTCCCAGGCAAGAAAAAATAAAAAAGGAGGGTCCAAACTTTCAAAAATTTGGGAAAATAGTTGTAGCTGCAACAATTGGCGACTACCTGGTGAACCTAGATCTCTGGACAATTTCTTCCTTAAGTAACAGACTGTTTCACAATAAAACCAACATGTTGAATTCTTCTAGATGTCTGGATTTCCCAAATGGCAAATATATGTACTTTTAATCATTGATGATACTCCAATTTAGGAGAATGGAAACCAAGATTTCCAAGTCAAGATAACTCTTTTGAGGCCAGGAAGATGAGTTTCATTTGTTACCTCTGTCTTCAGGTAGCTTCCAGCTTGGACACCACAGGATCGTAACATATGGTAAACAAAAATATTCATTTGTTCCTCATTCCCATGCCATTTTGCACTTTTTTGTGCTTTTGGACTTTTTGTTCTTTATGAGTCCTCCTGCATGCCTTTCTTTCTGAAATTTTTATTCAGGCTCCTCTATCCATAGTGTACTTTTGTGTGAGATGCATTTGACTTTCAGCTCACAGACGGAGAAGAACTTTGGCAATTTTGTACTTAAATGATTCAGTACTTTGTTTTGGTACCTATTGCTTTCATAGGAGTTTTTTATTATTATTATTATTCTTATCTGCCTTTTGGCTTTCAATTCTTGGCATGGGATCATTTATATATAATATACTGTTTACCTTGCTTCCTTTCCGTGGGTCTTTTGTTGTCACCCACATTTTACATGTGAGATGGATGGAGCCTCGAAAGAGTATTCCAGACTTTTGATCCTGAGTTATTTTACAAGGATTAAGTAGAACTTCAATGTGTTCATAGCCATTTAGGAAAACTGTTAAACTAGAAGAAATTGTTTCAGATAACACAATAGTACACAGTCTCATAATCAAGGATTTTAGTTAATCCAGAATTCTGATGCTCTCCATGCAACCAAAAGTTTGCCTCCTTTTATTGAAATCAATCAAAATCTAGACTAAAGCAAAACAAAAATAAAATAAATCAAAATAAACAACCAAATCAATTTATTTATGTACAAGATAATCAAGAAACATAAAAACCAAGAAAAATAAATTTTGAGAACTAAACCACTAACTGGTTAGTCCTCTGCCCACCCCTGTAAATCGAACAACTTGTCTACAAAATGAGAAAGACCTACCCATTATCAAAAACTACATCTATTGGTCTTGAAAAAACTATATTTGAAACTGAAACTACTATTTTACAATCAATCTCATCGGCCCGTGAAAACCGAAGGAGATCGGGCTGGGTGTCTGATGTACTGCTAGCTTCTTTCGCTTGGTAGTTTCCCGGTTCTAGTTCAATTAGATAATTTCCCAACATAGAATTCCCTGATTCATTTTTGTCTTCCAATTGTGTAACATTGTGCTTCATGTGGGGCTCTCCTAATATCTTAATATGGTTTGGACTTCCCTTCTGAGGCAACCACAAGTGTGACCAATCTGAAGCAAAATACCCATTTAGTCTTGCTGACCAGTCTCGATTCAAAATCATTCCATAGCCATTAGGTATGTCTGCTACTACAATATCAATGTACTGACATATCTTTTTATTTGCAGACAATCGAATCAAGACATCCTCCATTTCCCTGACTACTTTCACATTGGTCCTATCTAACTGAGTAACCTGCCAGTCAGTTGGTTTAGGTTGTCCATTAATCTTTTTGCAGACTGCAAGTGGCATAACATTTACTGATGATCCAGAGTCTACTAGACAATTGTGCACATTATGGTTTAAAATCTCCAAAGTCAAAAGGAATGGTGGGGTTTTAAACCTAGTCTTACCTCCCACACTTGCTTCATCAATCTCTTCTACAGGTTGGTTGTTGGTGGGAAATTCTTCCTCTGGTCCTTCAGGTGCTTTGAGGTCTTCATTGACATTACCCACTTTGTCTTCAATGTCGACTTGTTTCGGATCTTGACTGCTAATGGTAAGTTTAGGTATTTCATCATCTGTGTTGTTCTTCTGTATTTTCTTCATATTGTCTTGAAATTTCTTAATCTTTGGAAGTATTGAATTGTCTTTGTTTAACAAATCTTGGCTTTTATTTGTCACGTTTGTTTTCGATATCTCCTCCTGTTTCAGGGTACCTTCGTCTTCTGTATCAAAAATTGAGACACAATCCCATAAAAACGTGGCATCGTCCTTTTCTTCCTCATCATTAGCCTCTGTTAGTTTAGAGTCCAATAGCTGATTCATTACTAGTGTCATTGAATTTATCCATTGAGGACATTTTTTTTCAGAATGGGGCTACTGGTGAAAGGTGCAAAAGTTATCCATATCTACCTCTGTTAGGTTCATTGATGCAGGACTATGTGGAGGAGGTTTAGATTGATTGTTGTCTCCTCTCCTTTCATAGTAAAGCTTATATGCTTTCGGAGCCTTCTTCTCTTTTTCCAAATCTATCACCCTGTTAGATAGTTTCTGCATCATTCTCAACATTCCTTCAAGGTCACGTGACTGCTCCTCCTTAGGCTCAGAATAATCTTCTATGCTCTCTTTTTCAGCTTCTACCCTCTCAGCTTCTTCATAAGTTTCCGACAATGCAGGCTTGGCTTTAATTTTGGTGAACATGGCCAAATCAAACCCTAGAGCTGAAGTATAGTACTCAATCAGAACTTTATCAGAAGGCTTATCAGTTGCAGAAAAATTCTTAAGATAAGTAGCAAACCTCTGGGTGAAACTATGCACTTTCTCTTTTCTTTCTTTCTTCAAAGTGCATAACCCTTTCATTAGTGCTGCATGAGTTTTATGGGCTGCATATTTATTTCTGAATATTCTTTCAAAAGTATCCCAGTATGGGATTGAGTTTGTAGGCAGAGCAAAATACCAAGAAGCTGCTGCCCCTTTCAAGGTATGTGGAAAAAGTCTGCAGACTACATCTTCGTGTTCTCTAGCCCTTAATCCTTCTATGGCCAAGTAAAAGCTTTGCAAGTGATCATCTACTAAAATATTTTCACTTGGGTCAAATTTGGGCAGCATTTTCTCAAAAGCCCGAGGTGAGTCATGCAAAGGAAGTGTTAGGTTTAAAGGTAATCTGGCTTTCCAAGTAGGTGGTGGATTTGGTGGGTTGGGTGGTTGATTTGCGTTTATGCCTGCCATGAGTTTGGGTGGAGAATGAGGTGGTGAATGAACAGGAGTGTGAACAGGTGAACCATAAGGTGTATTTGGGCCTACTTGATTCAAAGGCTAAACAACTTCCTGTAACGCTACTTCTACCAACTCTTCCAAATCTCTAACCAACACTGAATCTTCCAAGATGGGACGGTCTTTCTTCTTGTACTCTCTTCGGGGTAAATCAGGGATAATGGGTAATCCTCCAATACTCTTTGCATAAGCCCTGGTATGTCTTCTCAGATCATTAACAACTTCGTTATCAACAGAATACAAGTGTTCCTTCCACTTCTCTTCAGGAGTTGAATTGGGAAACAAACTGATTTTAGAACTATCACTGGTGGAGTAATTTTGAGGAAACGGGTTTCCTCGGCCATCCATGCATGAACGGCCCTCCTTCTAGCGCCAGAAACTGTTGAGGCCTGGAAATTCACAGGAAACAACAGCAAGGGATTCTCCCCAGTCAACGTTCCCAACTAGCCCGTGACTATTTGGTGTAGGGAATCCGTCCGGTTTGCGGTCCGGCTACCGTAGGTCAAGTAACAAAAATAAAAGGTTTTACCGATTGCAGCCCGATCCACCGTGTATATTTTTTTGTTTTTAGTTTTAAGTATGACATGCAAGTGCCTATTTAAAATGCAGATTGATAGAGAATATGAGGAGCGGTCACAATGTGATGCGCAGGTTCTTACCTTTCGTCTTAAACTCTCTCGCATCTAAATCACACACAGCAAGAAATTAAAACTAACTACCTAACCTATCCCTAGGGAGCAAGATTATCATTTATTAATGAGAAATGTATTTTGTACATGCATTATGAAAAATCACAGATAGCTGATACTTCTTTCAAAACACATGAACATTTAAAGATATTTGAACAACCAGATAGCCAATTGTTTATGAACAACATTCATTACTCATAGTGGAAATTTTCATAAAATAAACCAGAGAACATTCATACAAGAACATAGTTTCAAAGAGTTAGAACGATCTCACAGTTAATGGACACAAAGCTGAAAATGAAATAGTTCCTCTTCAACAAATCCATAGCACAACATTTGAACATTCCACCAAGCTTTCTCCAACAGGCAAATTGTAATTATCTATTGCAAAATGAAATAGTTCTTCTTACAATATGTCTTCACAAATCTAACTAGGAAAAAGTCCCAGATTGTCTCTAACTCTCCTATACTTATACTACAAGCAAACTCTTGGGATGCCCCTCGGTGACCTTTGGGCTCCTCAACCGTTTAACCTCACAATTTTGTCCTTTTGGGAGTGCTCATGATTTAGGCAATACGTTACATTTCATTAAAAATTAATAGCGCTTTTTATAACGAGAGACCAGCTTTATCAGTGATAAACTTTTCCTGGGCCTCAGTTGTTATTAAATCCGATGGCCCTGTTTTTTTCTTGCTCAGTAATCCGTTAGTCCCCTGCTAGATCCTGTTGAGCTCAGACTTGACTCTCTTCTTCTTTTCTCTATTTATGCTTCTTCATTCTTCAGCCAATTTCTTCCTTGCTGCCTCCCTTCTACTTTGTCTTTTAAACACATCCTACTCGCGGTAAACATCCTGTCATGAAAATAGCATATTTAGACCATTTAGCATTTAACGGAGTAACACAAAACTGTATCAATACATGCATTATGTAGAATAAACTATACACAGTATTAATGTATGAAAATAAATAATGTCAAGGAAAAAGAAAATCCTGCAAGTTTGTGCTAAAACCCCTGCTCAAAACTAAAACACATGCCCGGTAGAACAGATTCTTCCTCCCAATCCAGACCGCATCTGAACTAAAACGAAACCCTCCGATGAAAGCATGTAACCGACATTCCTCAAATCCCAAAACCCAAGCTGCACTCTTTCTTTCAGGAAAAACCCCGACTCGGCCAGCATCCATGGGAAATCTCTGCCATACTAAGCATCGGGCAGATAATCCACTTCTGCAAGTGATCATACCATAGCATCGGACAATTAGTTCATTAAGACGCTGCAACGACGAAAACCATACAAACAACGGCTTCCACGATCAACAAAAAAACATCAGCGAGCGGAAGAACTAAGCACCCTAGGAGCATAGTCCTATTCATAGTCGCAATAGCAGACAGCGAACAGACTAAAAGTCCCGCGGTATTAATTAGTCAAATGGCGTAGAAGACTTTTAATGATAAGTGTCGGGGCTAAGAACCACTAATCAATAAACATATCGGCAGGATAGTCCCATTCACAAATGCAACGGCGAGCCTTAGTCAGACTAAAAGTTTCGTGGTCAACATAAAAACATCGACGACCGTCAAATCTAAAGCCAACGGTCGGAGCTCGAAACTACTAATCATCGGCGATAAAGTTCATTACGCATCCGCAACGGCAGAAGATAGATTGACTACCGCCTCTGCAAAACAGGAAATATCACTGGCGATCGGAAACTCTAATGATTACGGAGGAAAAGTCCTATTCATAGCAGCAACGGCGGACAACGAATAGACTACGGGTCCTGCAAGACTATTAAGTCAATCGGCGTCGGAGCCCTTTAACGCTAAATGTCTCCACAGTATTGGCGATTAGAAACACTAAAAATGGGCGGATAGTTGTCAAAGCAGCCGCAACGACGGAGATCATGAGGACTAGCCCTCCGATCAATAGTCATAAATGGCTCCGATGGCGAAAAGAAAGCAAATCAATTAAAGGTCTGAATCAATAAAAACTACGGAATCGGCAATAGTAAAGCTATGGGCTCTGCGACCATGATAAAATGAAACTGCCAACCGTCCAAAAAAAAGGTCGATTGAAATAAAGTGCATCGGTGAAAACCAGACTTTCTATTGGGACAATCATCATTTAGTTCCCGCAACAACGGTCGTGTAGGGAACTAAAGCTCTAACTCAAACATGAATAGGCTTCTGATAGCGAGTAAAATCGAAACAATGAAAAATTACTAAGTTCCACATTCAAAGCATTGGCAGTTTTTTAGGTCATTCAACTTCCGAGATGAAAGAAAAACAATCAACCTCAAAAACCAAATTTATAGCAGTGAAACACAAAGTTCAAGAATCCAAACACTCCCAGGTAAGATAAAATAAAAAAGGAGGGTCCAAAATTTCAAAAATTTGGGAAAACAGTTGCAGCTACAACACATTGTAAAACAAAATTCATAAAAAAAAAAGACTAAATACATTAGAATCCTTGGCCCCCACTAAGCGATCCCCTAGAGGTTTCCCCATAATTACTCTCCTAGCCTTCCACAATAGCACGGGCAACAGACTGAGGACACACCCATTATCACTCCCTCCCACCCAAGCCATTCTTCAATTTTGCATAGCCTCCATGTTGACTCCATGAGGTTGACCGAACCCTCCTCTACAGCCAAAATCTGGTCACGACTAGAATTGAATGCACAAATAGTGGGAAATTACAACAATTTTTTATGCATCAATCTAGAATCTTTCCATTTCTCTTTCCAGTATTGTACAGGGAACTCATCCCCTTGGTTTTTGGCCTCTTATTTAGCTAGCACATGTCTCGGTAAACCTTTGGTGACCTAAAAAATGGCCACAACTCTATCATAGAGACCTAACCTACCCCTTGTGGTCCTTCGCTTTGTAATCGAAGGCGTTAGGGCATCAAATCCCTCAACAGGTTTCTCCTTCTCTAGCTCCACCCACAAAGTCCTCTCCACCACCTCCAGATTCTCACAAATGTTTTGCAGGACCAAGGCCACCTGAAGTTGCTCGCAACTCGCCCCCTCCCCCCCCAAACCTGCTTCGTAACTGTCTTTCTACGCCATCGTGAGAGTTACCTTCAACCCAAGGTAAATGTTACAAACCTCTTCCACCACCTTTCCAATCCTCACAGTCCGACTCTTCGCCCAAAACACAACAACGATGGATAATTTATAATCCATACACTCCACACTGACGACTCCCAGGCCAACTTCATCGCAAGTTTCAATTCCCATCCTTTACATGTAATAATCACTGCATATCACAACCAAATCTCCCTTCATGAAATGCTAGTAGGTCATACCCTCGAAATTCTCATGCATAATAACCAGGAGGTATATCATTAAGACAACCACCCTCCCCATACTTTACAGACTAAAGTCTCACCACCCTCCAATGCTCGTCATGGCATTTAAAGGAATCGATGTTAACGATGGTGACCACAACCCACGCTCCCCACATGTCAAAAGTCTGAAGCCATGTTCCTTCATTAAGAAAGGAATGATAGGACATATGTACCACCTGCATCTAGGGATCAACAATGTTAAGGTTACATATAGACAATTCTTTCAATTTCTTCAAAAGCAATGGGGATAGGGTTTCCATTCTATTAACGTCCCCATAAATATGTTAGCTCCTTAGAACAAAATTGAATTCACCCTTAAGAATAACAATGGTATCCTTGAGAAACTAAAGGCCAAATAAGTTTTCCCATAAATCTTATATGTCAATATATGCCCTACATATATTAACTGCTAAGTATAGTTTCCTAATTATAATGGTTGTAGATTTGTCCTCACCGTAGAGCTAAAAAATTATGAATCGTGTAGCATAAAAGACTAGTTCCAAGTTGATACCATCCCTTGTGATCTACCTACAACATTATGGGACATAAAATTCCAACCCTTTAGTATAGCTAGGAAGATTTTTTTTAGCTTTTCTTTGCCTCCAACATAGTTTCTTGGATCAAAAAAATATCTGGTTAGTGAACCTTAGCTTATTTAAAGCATGTTTTTTATGGTGACCCCACCCATTTAATATTGTAAGACATTATTATCATGGTTTAACCATTAGTGGTTAGCCCCATTCCAAGGGCCCTCGAGATGGTTTTTTGTTTGTCTTTGAGGATCTGTCTTTCCACTTTTCATTGCGTTGTGGATAAAAAGGATTTCATACCTAGTATGACAATACTTAAGGATTATCCAAAATCAAAGGTTTGGCCTTCTTTTACGCCTCCTTCTAGATTTGAGTAACTACAAGAGGATTATTGCCTCCATGCTTCTTTGAGCCTTCAAGGATAGAGTTTGAGGGTGATTCCCAAAGTTCTCTATCTTAGTCAAAGGGAAGAGAGGGATATAGAGAACATGGGATTTAAATACTTGCACAACTTGAGGATATGGTGGTAACATAGGCACATTAGGGACATTGAACCCCCAAAACAAAACCCTTTTCCATGGAGATATGATATTATCATTCTGAAATGTAGAGATATAGTTTTCATGAGTGGATATAACAAACTTACCTAAAATTTTGGAAGGTTGGCCTCCATTTGTCTCTAAAGCACTTGAAATCCACTTTCTAGAATGCTTATCATCATGATTAGAAAAAATAATTAATGGCTCCAACCAATTAGCTTAAAATACATTTTATTTGAGAGGATTTTCTCTAAGAATCCTCGACGGGCCTTGCTCGATATTCATTTGATTAGTAAGTGGGGAATTTCGTTTTGGCTTTCATAATGCCTCGAGTTCTTTCCTCTTTCTCTAATGCATAGAAGAAGAAGAAGAAGAAGAATTTTCAAGTGAAAAGGAGATATTTTTCCTAACCAGGGTGTGAAACGCCTTCTCATATTTCCTTTTAGATGGACAATCAAACTTCACATGACCATATTAACATAGTCCACTGAAAGGGAATATTAACACAGTCCATAAACTTATTAGAATTCCACTTACTATATTTTGTAGAAATAATGTCGAGGAGCCATTCCATTAAGTCTACGTCAAAACAAACACGAGCAATCAATCCCAAATTTCTTCAATAAATTATCTCATAGTAACACATGAATCTATACATTGAGTTCCCAATCACCTTAAGGGTCCAAGTTTTCCACAAGTCGAATGGAAAAAGTAGGAGTTTTACCTATACTAGTTAGGTTGTGGATATTTCATTTATTGGATGAAATCTTGGGAATCATGGCTTCAGAGCTAGGATGGAACTTTTCTAAAGCTACTTCCCTTCTCTAATATGTAATACATCTCTGTTTTTAAATATATTAACAAATAGGTCTCTGGGAAGTACATCAAAATTCAAGGTGTAAATATAGAATATAATATATTTGTTAAATGATTTAATAAGTAAATTCTAAAATTTGATTAAATATGATGCCCTTACACAAAAATTTCAAAATATTTTATATGATAATAGCCTTCCCAACCTTGTAACTCATCACACCTATGAAGATTTAGGGATGCTTCTCATAAAGCTTTTCAAGCATATAAATAAAATTCTAAAGAAAATCAAGTGACTCCTTACATTTTTAAGGTTCAATAAACTAAAGTTGGGCGCAGAGGATGTTTATAACTATCATCATCATCATCATCATCACCAATTTGACACATTTTTATTTGGAGTATTGTTCTCTTTTACAATGTATAGTAATATTGTCTTTATGCAGAGTATATTTATTTTATTTTATTTTATTATTAGAAGTATTATTTTGCAATATTTTTTATTTTGTGTAAGCTAAAAACTATATTAACTAGTACTTCTTTTACATGAGTCTAAATAGGTTGTCCTCCACTAGGGAATCCCGACCAATTGCAATACAATAATTCATAATTTAGAACTATATTAGGAGAGTAGCAAAAGTATATTAAAGTCTAATATATAATAGTCTTTAACATATGCCTATCATAAAACCATAAATCCTGATAACACTTAACATGAAGAAGTCTAACATGGCTATGAAGAACAAAGTTATGCTTATCACTACAACATCTAAGGATAGTGATCTTCATCATCAGAGATAGAGATGAGGAGAACCCCATGCAAAGAAGTAGGAGTGTTTTCTTCATCTTCGAATTGTTCTTAGAAAACTCGAGCCCTATAGTAGCTTTAGAAAGTATATTGATTATGGCTTTCATTTTGTGCATATGGTCCAAGAGTTCGTCCATTTAGAGAATTATTTCCTTTCATTCTTCCTTGTGGTCCAACCAAACTTTCCAAAGCATATATTTTAACTACAAGTAAAGACAAACCATCTACAAGTATTTATTGTCCCTTATATTAGATATGCCAACATATGGCATCTAGGCCTTCATCTATTTCTTGATGTCTTCCTCGTCTTTCACCTCATGTTTTCTCTTGACCAGAATTTATGCTTTTGTGATTCCATTCTGGATACCTAGGGGAGTATGCCTTTTATCTCGTGATGAAAAATCATGTGCTTCATGCATCACTCTAGGGTAGTGATTGAATATGTATTCATACCTACCATTTTGACCTTTGGATCTTCTCGCCTTCCCATCCATGGTACATGTTCAAACCTGTCTATGGAGAGCACAAATGGAACAAAAAATCAAGATTTCCCTCCTTTTTAAATAACAAAAAATTAATAGAGAGTGACTAAGTAGTCCTTTGGTAGAGACTGAGCAATTTGTATTACCATGAAAAGTTAAGTTTCCTAGCCAATGATTTAACCAAACCCAACAATGATTGGGGAAAGTTTCCAATTTCCTTTGTTCAACCACCGTATTTCTTCCTATGGATCAACCACCAGAAATTGTTGGGGAAGGATGATAAGCACAACGAGACCCTTTGCATTTTATCTTGCCTTCGTAACCCATGATTCCTTCTCTTGCATTAAGTCCTTGTTTGTCCTTCATTGGCGCTCGCAGAAATGATTCCATCATTTTAGAGTGAAGGGCTATGTTGTGCAAGTCCCCAAGGGGATGATGATACAACTCCCACCTTGCATAACCATCAAATATTATTAGGATGGGACATCATTGACTAACATGACCTCAACCTGTCCTCTCTTCATTATGGAAGGTGGTGATTGCTTAAGGATCAGCCACGTCTCCCTTTGCAAAACCTATCGATGCAACATCTCCCCCCACATGCATCTGAGCCAATAAATATTTTAAAATTTTATTTATCGAATCCATGGTTTCTAATATAATTAATGTATTTTTTAGTATGTGTAAAGATTTGTTATTGTGTAGAGAAGTATTGTGAATTCTAATTCCATTGTTTAATATTTGGGAGAAGGGAGGCTCGTGTTCGCTCCAAGAAGATTTTTGCCTTTTCTTGGTTTGGTGAAGCTAGACACATTCACGAGAAGATCAATAGGAAATTTTTGCAGGGTTTTATTTTATTAGCAGCATTCTGAGATAATTTAGCCATGGTTGCAGGAGGGGGCTCCTCCCCTCCCCTTGAGCTTATTGCTTTCAGGAGATTGGTAGCAGCAAGCAACAAGAGGAAGCTCAGTCCGAATCAACAGAAATTTGTCAAGAAATTAGACAACATCCCCTCGGTGGATTTACCTGCGGAGCAACCTTGCCGAACAACCATGAATATTGTAGATCGGGGTCTTATTGGCTAGTTTACTGGTCTCTAGCCCTCTCCAAAGGCAATTGATGTGTTCATTACCCCTACCTTTCAAGGTTTAATAAAAATAAAGGCTAAGCCCTCGAGGAGCTACGACCCTAAGGCTACATAATTAGAACCTAAATAAAATCCCCATTGAGAGAAAATAGGGATTTGCTTAGGGACAAAATAGAAAACCCCGCATTTTTATTCTTTCTATTTTTCTTTATATCTTATGGGTGGGTTCAGAGGAATTGGAAGCCCCTTATCTCGGAAGGAATATATCATAATTTGGTAGCTAAAGGATATTACGTATTTCTATTTGAAAATTCAGAAGACAGAGATTTAATATTTAGAAACATGCCATCTTTCATGGGCCCGCAAGGGCTTTACCTGAACAATTGGACATCGGACTTTGATCCAAGTGAAGATGTCCCTTCTATTGTTCCTATAAGGGTTAGGTTTTGTCACGTCCCTGACCCTCCGACCGACGAAGAGGACGCGGCAAACACCACAACAAGCAGGCAAACAACCCCAAGAACATGAAATGATCAACAAATGCTGATATTAAAAAGCTTAAACATAAAACATAATAGGATGCATAATTCCTCAAATGCAATTGCAATGCAAATGCATACTAAGATGCATAAAGCATACAAGATACACAGTTACTCAAATATTTAGCGGAAGCAAACATAAACATAAACCAGCATTCACCATGTTCATCATAATTCAAACAAAAGATGTAATTTGCAGAGATGAAATAGTCATGAGTACTTATCTTTTGCTGAAGAATTCTCCCGCAAACGGCTACGTCGCTGCAACGTTCCACCCAACCATAGGCCAGCGTGCTCATCAATCTCTCAGCAACACTGCCACCCCCGAGCTGGGCATGATTCCTCAAGGAATAAGGGTCGATGCAGGCTTACACATAGCCAAGGTTCACAAAGCAGCGAACCAATATCGTTGGGATTCACCCGGTCATCAGGGAGCTAGGAAAGGCTAATGCTAAATTGGTGGCCTCAACACCAGTCTTCTCATGCATACACAGCCTCTAATCCCACTCTCAACAGTCTGAAGACCAACCACTGCATACCGCAGCAAAACAACCCTTCACAACCCTGTGAAGAAGGCAAAGACAACCAGGTAACAGTCCCAAACAAAAGGCGAGACACAGCTCAAGCCACAAGACAACTCAGAGTTGTTCTTGGACCTAGCATGGCCAAAACAACTCAGCAACAACCCAACACCAGGGTACATCAACGGCCACAACACACACTGCAAATTATGGCAACTTTACACAGTCCCAAACAGGCAAAAACTCAGCCAACAGGTGTGGAAATCAACAGTCGTCCAACATATCAGTGGACGTGGGGAAAACAACCATCCCAAAACATAATCAGTGAACACAGCTCACAACATGGGGAAAACAACCCCAAACAGTCTGTGAGTGAGAGCACTTGCACCAGACCCCAAATGTAGAGAAGACCACCACAATCACGACGTGAGGGAGACCACCGCCACACAACAAATCTCGAGGAGAACGGCGGAAACCATGACTCACGGGAAGAACAACGGTTTCGATTTCAACATTAAAATGACGGGAAAATTACACGACCATACCAGTTTGTGAGACAGTCGAAAATGAGAATGGCCCTTCACAGCAAATCGTGGATGAAAACGCACAGCTCCTAGCTCGCTGTGTGAGCCCAAAACAGAGGAATACCTATGCGTGAGGATATAGAGCAAAATATAGTCCCTGCGTGAGGATGAACAGTTCTTCCTATGTGCACGGATGAACCAACAAACTTGAGGAATGAGCAGACAACCGCCTCTGCGCGTGAGCATGAACAGACCAAAAACAACGGAGGAATGGAGAAGAATGGAAGGTCGTGGGAGAGTGGAGAGTGTTTCTTCTGCCCCATGCGACAGGAAGAGGAAGAATCCGCTGGTGGAGTGGGCACGTGGGCAAGGATGGATAGTCCTGCCACACCCACCACCACTCAGCATTAACTGTCCCAACTAACAAAAACAAGACAATAAAGAGGTTGGAGACAAGGGAAGATGGAAAATCAAACAAGGCTTCCCCCCCAAAGACCAAGGTTGACATCCCCCCCACACTTATCCTTTGGAATCATGCCCTTTTCATTTCAACGTTGCACTGTCGTAGCTGGTTGTGGTTTATTTTGTTTGATGTGCGTGTTTACATGATGCCACATTATAATGTGTCGGATAGCACGATATACCATCGACAAGTATCCCCATTGCCGAAACATACACAACCAAATCGATGGTGGGGCTTTTGCCTTTAGCTCCTCACCACGATTAATTACAATATATACATCATGCAAACGGGGTCAAAACTGGGGTGTTACATTCCCCTCCCCCTTGGAATAACACCGTCCTTGGTGTTCCAATACATAGGAATACATATACAATTGCACATCAAAATTTCAAAATTTTGCAGATCTATCCCACGTTCAATTATTCACTATGAACGTGCAAGACCAAGCCCTTCGGCTTCCATGAACTTCTCCTGCTGGTTCTCAGCTTTCAGCTTATCCCGAAATCTAGGAACTTTACGACTATTGCCCTCATCATGTTCCCTCATTGGACAGTCCCGACGTAAATGATGTCCTCCACATTCCTAGCATTTCACTGGATGCTTCGTCTTTACCTGCTCAATTTCCTTTGAGCCTTCATGCCTGGGCTGTTTCTTATCGAGTCGCTTGGACGAATGTCCCATCACTGATCCACCTTCCTTTCCTTTGTCGATTGCTCCTAGAAGGCTTTTCACCTCCCTTTGCAAACCAATAGAGTCTTGCAAAAACTAGTGGTTCATTTCATTCTGCCTTTTCTGTATCTTGAGCATCTCCCCAAGATTTTCTTGGGTCTTGGCAATCATTTGAAGGAGACTTCCAGCTAAGTCCAACAACTTTTGATCCGCTTCCATAATCAATGTGCACCACCGGGTTTCCCTTTTCTCACCTGTGAAATGCACCATTGAAATTCTGTCAGACCAAGCATATTATAGACATTAAAATTAGTTAGTTAATTACCCAATTGGCATGACAGTCCAAGTCTTATCAAGGAGACTTTCATATTTTTCATGCCTTCCCCAACAGGCACATGAGCTCATTCATGTCCATTCTTGGGCAGGAAATTAACTATTTCAGCATTCACAAATTACTTTCCATTTTCAGTCACACATGCATTTAACAATCTTTTGTTTTCACAATGAATAAATATATATGGATATATAATCAAAAGGCAAGAGAGAGCAGCAAGAGTTTTTTTCCCTCTTTGTCTTGTTCCATCCTGGAACCCACACCACTGCGGTGGCTTTTCATGCTCTTAGCCTCTTTCACTTCACCGTGAATGCTGGACCAATCCCTCTTGGTCATGACACTTAGTGTCTGCGGTCTATTCCAGATCGCTAAACCATGGAGTCTCTCCACATGGTTTTGTCTCAACTGCTAGGAACCTCACGGTCTCACTAACACCCTTTTCATTGCCGCTCATTCTGAGCTTTCCAGGATAGTTACATGTCCACATGCACCCCTAGGATGCTCTCATGGTCCTCGCTCCCAGCGATACCTATATCCAAACATTGAATAGATTCAAATGTTTAGTTTATTCTCATCAGTTTTATCTCTAAAACAAGAGCTTAAAACATCATAACCAAATCATATACACATGTATATTCATAAGCAAAATAATCCAATACTTATTTGTATTGTGCATTTCCTCGTTCGTCCACAGGATCCTGCTTCGCTTTGCAAGCCTTGGGATCGCCTATGGACTTGGATGTTAGGTCAGCATGTAGGCTACTCCATAACATCCTTTTATATATATATATCAGACACAGTCAAGCCAACCTACAGTTGGGTTTATCAGACCGTCTAGCCAAGCCAATACACAATTGGGTTTATCAGGCCGTAGGCAAATCAAGCCAATACACCAAATAATTCATGTCCAGCCAGTACACCCTCATGTCGACTGGGCTTGGAACTTTACCGCGACCATTTCCAGGTCTAGGATCTACTATGGATCTTCAGGCATATAACAGCCCAACATACACTTATACCAACATACACATACACTTATATCAACAATAACCCTTACTCCACAACCCCTCACAACAACCATATACCTTTTACCTTTAGGGTGCAACACCCAACTGCATCTATTTAGCCTGTCAACACAAGCAATATAAGCAAACTCATCAGCGTTATTGCCCTAAAACTGTAATCATATTTCATATCATTCACTATCAAGTATTGAGACACCAGGAGTGCGTCCACTCCCTAGGGTGTAATCAATATTGAAAACCCTTTCATGATCCGACATCAGAAAAGTGTGCACTCTTTTCCAGTGTGTGCCATGTAGGCCCTATTCATACTCAAGCAATCGGTCATCATGGAAATAAAATCAAAACATGTTCTGCATATGGAATTTTAACAATTTGACATGCATATTATTAGCAAGGGTCACATAACACTTATCCATTTGCCGACGCAGTATGCCTTCATTAAGGAGGAATGGGGCTCCCTTCTTTGAGTTGACAGTCCCTCGGTTAGCCATCCCAACTCCTTTTCACATTTCATGTTCACACATGTCTTATCGACATAATTTATACCATCTCACTCATGTTGCTACCAAACATGTAGTGCAGATGAGACATTTCCAAAATGTCCAATGGCATTTCACCCGAAACCCATTTCCAAGGGAAAACCTTCCCATGAAGTTTGGCTCTTGCAGGCCATCACACATGATCTTCCTACAACGTGCACCCCTGGCACATTCATCAAATAGCCAAACAGTCAATCATTATCTGATAATACAATCCAAATTGATTGTTCCATAACCAAGCAATAACGTTGGTAATCAAATTCAATAGGAAATTGCAATTCTGTCTACTACAGAAATTGATTTGCTTAGCAATGAGGTGATCCTCATTTGTGGGTCTCTTGTAAGTAGCACTACTATGCCCATTACAAATTTATGCTTACTAACATAACATGAAAACCCACTTACCATGCGTCCTCCTGACACAATCTTATGCAAACCAACAATGATTAGTAGTCGTCAGTAATTTCTTAAATCCGAAATTCACAATTCAAATTTAACAACCCATTATGCATACCAACTATTTTCACAACCATGAGACTCTTCTCATAAGGTTTGGCTCTTTCACATGGTAGATTCTGGCATTGGTCAGGGTCTTACCTCTCACTGCCATGCTCGAAATAATCTACCTGAAACCTGAGCTTTAATCATCCAACACAATCTTATGCAAGCTAATAGTGACTAATAGTTGTCAGCAATTTCTTAAATATGAAATTCACAATTCAAATTTAACAACCCATTATCTCTTTCACATGGTAGATTCTGGCATTGGTCGGGGTCTTACCTCTCACTGCCATGCTCGAAATAATCTACCTGAAACGTGAGCTTCAATCAACCAAACACTTGGTAAGTCTCGATGCATATAAACTTCTCATTGCTACAACCATCACTGAAGCATTTTCAGAATTTATAAAATTCAAATACTTCCAGCTGTTAGTCACATCAATATTACCAAAACTCATTTACTTTCTACAATCATTCTCATACTAACATTTGCAAGGCATAGTCACATCATTCATGCAATTAAATGAAATGTTTAGATACTCCTTACTTCACAAGCGTATCATTTGTACCACCTTACTCTTCCATAGAGCATTTCTGGCAGCCAATTGATCATGACTATCATTTTTATGCACTTACTATCTTGCATTCACAACAACCTTTGAAATGGTCCCTGAATTGTCATTAATTCATCATTTCAGCCATTAGTTATTCATAATATCACATGCACTTATCTCAATGCATTCATGCAATGCATCACAACATTTGCACCTGTACTTATGCAATCAGTCACTCACACCCTTCATATGCATACATTCAATGCATAACTACAAGATTCATAAAATATTTTTAATGCATATCCATCCAATGCTACCTTGCATTGATTCAAGAATACTATGTATTCAACATATCATGCATGGCCTAACCATGACTACTTCATATAGGATGCATTACTACAATCAAGAGCATCAACAGATACAGGCATGACACCTTTCTATATTCAAATATCCACATGGTATGAGGTCTCTTACCTTTACCACTCCATGGAATTCATCATAATCAAACCATTACCTGCATGGGTCTTACTTACACCCTTGGCATGACCAATTTGGTTGGTACCTCACAGAGGATTGCAAACTTTGCTCACCAAATTTTGATTATGGACTGGTTGCCTCATCCCTTTCTTCATAGGGTTGCTGGTCACATTTATTAGCATCAACAACATACTCGACCATGTCCAGTTTGTCGTTGGTTTTTCCACTAATGCCAACATCAATGCAATAACTATCATTAGTGGTTCATTATAGATGTATAATTTTCAATATTCTTACCAACAGGTAATATCCTATGCATGCAATACATATCCTCATACATTTCAAGTATAAAACTTAGGAAATGTAGTTATAATCAACAAGATAGGGTTTAAGGAAACTTCCCTTTCAAATCCCTCATCTTTGCATGGAATTCCTCTTCCACACAACAACTGATTTGACTTCATAGTCCTTGCTACCTTTGGGCATGCAACTTTCTAGATTTGTCCATTTGATAGTAGCAACCGTCATTAGCACTTTGCTGCTCCATGCTCAGATTCTGGTAACTTTACCTTGTTCCCTACTGGATAAGCTTTCCAACGCCTATCCACATGCCTCATTCCGACCTCGGGTGTGAAAACCACACCACTTCTAAAAATGAATATTTTCACCAAATCTCGGCATTTTACACACAACTGCATTTTGGACTGGGTGCCAACTTCAGCCACCTGAAAGTCCACTGAATAATAGTTAAAAATCCCACTGGAAAATAGTCGAAATCTGCTGGAAAATCCCATTTGAAAAACTCAAATTTTCCTCTCCAGAATCGGCTCTCATTTCGACTATCAATCCGACGTTTCGAAAGTCCAAACAACTAACTTCCTCCGCTGCTCATCGGCTGTCGAAACCACTAAGCACTACGCATCCGTGGTCAAATCTTCTATTTTTTCTCCGACGTGTCGGATCCATAGTCATCTAGGCAGCCGCAACGACGGACGTTCAATCCACTTTCTTCATCCGACGTCGCTCATCGGCTGTCCAATCCTCTAAAGTTTTCCGGCATTTTCTATACTTAGAAAAAATTTCAAAATTTTCTCCTTCCTTCCGTCGCCACATCGGATTCTCGATCTACTATCCTTTCCCGACGTTTCAACGATCTTCAGAAGATCTCTACCGAAACTGCGGCTCGGTCTTCAACTATTTTCCACCGAAACCTTGTATTCTTTTCTTCCGATTCTCGCTGCCGCATCGGCTACTCAAATGGCTAAATCTTGCCGACGGTTTCCACACTTGGATGAAATTTTAAAAAAAAATCGTCCTTCTTCTTTCTGCTGCAAAGCATAACATCTGTCGGCGGTCAGAACCATTAAGCACTATGTGTCGGAAAAATAGTTCCTTCCGCAACCGCAACGGCGGAACACGATCCTCGATCTGCTCCCGATTGGCGGCCCAATCTGCTATGGCATGACCCGATCGGTATCAGCGGTCTCTTCACATCGGAAGTCTAGTGCCTTTGGCTTCCGCAACGACGAAACATCAAACCTCTATCTTCTTCCGATGGCCGACGATTTCTATACTTAGAAAATTTTCAAACTTCTTCATGGTGTCGGCGTTCGGAGAACTTACCCGTCGGACGCGTAGCTGTTTTGCCATCCGCAACGGCGGATGCTCGAACAGTTATTTTCTTCCGACGGACATCGAACACTTAGACAAATTTTTCAACTTTTTCAAATTTTTTGTCTTTCTACTTCCTTCCGTTGACGGCATCGGAAGTCCGTTCCACTAACTCTTCCACTACGTCGGAAGTCCGTTCCACTAACTCTTCCACTACGTCGGTAGTCTGTTCCACTAAGTGTTTCGACTGTTCAACACTTAGGCAAATTTTTTGGAAGTTTTCCTGTCATCAAATTTTTGATCTCTACTGGGCAGAAAGAAGTTCTGCTTCTGTCACTGCACCTTGGTGGTCCATGCAGGCCCATGCTGCAACCTGGTTTTGATACCACTCTGTCACGTCCCCGACCCTTCGACCGACGAAGAGGACGCAACGAACACCACAACAAGCAGGCAAACAGCCCCAAGAACATGAAATGATCAACAAATGCTGATATTAAAAAGCTTAAACATAAAACATAACAGGATGCATAATTCCTCAAATGCAATTGCAATGCAAATGCATACTAATATGCATAAAACATACAAGATACACAGTTACTCAAATATTTAGCGGAAGCAAACATAAACATAAACCAGCATTCACCATGTTCATCATAATTCAAACAGAAGATGTAATTTGCAGAGATGAAATAGTCATGAGTACTTATCTTTTGCTGAAGAATTCTCCCGCAACCAGCTACGTCGCTGCAACGTTCCACCTAACCATAGGCCAGCGTGCTCATCAATCTCTCAGCAACACTGCCACCCCCGAGCTGGGCATGATTCCTCAAGGAATAAGGGTCGATGCAGGCTTACACATAGCCAAGGTTCACAAAGCAGCGAACCAACACCGTTGGGATTCACCCGGTCATCAAGGAGCTAGGAAAGGCCAATGCTAAGCTGGTGGCCTCAACACCAGTCTTCTCATGCATACACAGCCTCTAATCCCACTCTCAACAGTCCAAAGACCAACCACTGCATACCGCAGCAAAACAACCCTTCACAGCCCTGTGAAGAAGGCAAAGACAACCAGGTAATAGTCCCAAACAAAAGGCGAGACACAGCTCAAGCCACAAGACAACTCAGAGTTGTTCTTGTCCCTAGCGTGGCCAAAACAACTCAGCAACAACCCAACACCAGGGTACATCAACGGCCACAACACACACTGCAAATTATGGCAACTTTACACAGTCCCAAACAGGCAAAAACTCAACCAACAGGTGTGGAAATCAACAGCCGTCCAACATATCAGTGGACGTGGGGACAACAACCATCCCAAAACGTAATCAGTGAACACAGCTCACAACATGGGGAAAACGACCCCAACAGTATGTGCGTGAGAGCACTTGCACCAGACCCCAAATGTAGAGAAGACCACCACAATCACGACGTGAGGGAGACCACCGCCACACAACAAATCTTGAGGAGAACGACGGAAACCATGACTCATGGGAAGAACAACGGTTCTGATTTCAACATTAAAATGACGGGAAAATTACACGACCATACCAGTTTGTGAGACAGTCGAAAACGAGAATGGCCCTTCATAGCAAATCGTGGATGAAAACGCACAGCTCCCAGCTCGCTGTGTGAGCCCAAAATAGAGGAATACCTATGCGTGAGGATACTAAGCAGAATATGGTCCCTGCGTGAGGACGAACAGTTCTTCCTATGCGCACGAATGAACCAACAAACGTGAGGAATGAGCAGACAACCGCCTCTGCGCGTGAGCATGAACAGACCAAAAAAAATGGAGGAATGGAGAAGAAAGGAAGGTCACAGGAGAGTGGAGAGTGTTTCTTCTGCCCCACACGACAGGAAGAGGAAGAATCCGCTGGTGGAGTGGGCACGTGGGCAAGGATGGACAGTCCTGCCACACCCACCACCACTCAGCATTAACTGCCCCAACTAACAAAAACAAGACAATAAAGAGGTTGGAGACAAGGGAAGATGGAAAATCAAACAAGGCTTCCCCCCCAAAGACCAAGGTTGACATCCCCCCCACACTTATCCTTTGGAATCATGCCCTTTTCATTTCAACGTTGCACTGCTGTAGCTGGTTGTGGTTTATTTTGTTTGAGGTGCGTGTTTACATGATGCCACATTATAATGTGTCGGATAGCACGATATACCATCGACAACTATCCCCATTGTCGAAACATACACAACCAAATCGATTGTGGGGCTTTTGCCTTTAGCTCCCCACCACGATTAATTACAACATATACATCATGCAAACGGGGTCAAAACCGAGGTGTTACAGGTTTCCACATCTCCCTCTTCATTGCTGGAATCTAAAGTCTTTAGAAACTATTGGGAACAAATTGGGGAAGTATATAGATAGGGTTGAAAGAAGAGAACAATATTCTTGTGCCAGAATATGTGTTGAAGTTGATTTGGAGGTAGGGATTCCTAAAGCGATTAATTTGACAGTGGCAGATTGGTCGCATGTGCAGGAACTTGATTATGAGCAACTGCCTTTTAAGTGCAGACATTGTCATGGCTATGGGAATTTTGCCAAATCGTGTAAGAAAAAAGCTAAGGAAGAAGTTGTCAAAGAGAAGGGAGAACAATGTATACAAGTTCAAAAAACAATCATAGCAAAGAAGGGAAATAAATCAAAGGGAAAAAGAGGAGAAACAGGGTCAGGTAGTAATCCCACCAGACAGAAGTAGAATGAAAATGGAATAGCTATGAAGAAAATAACATCACAAAACAATTTTGAAGTGTTGAGAAATCCAGAAGAACAACTACTCCCAGTGCTTGAAGAGGGAGAAGTTCAACAATTTCAAGATCAAATAAGAGAAGAAAATAAAGAATCAGTTGCGCAGGATCTTGGTTCTCCTGCAGGTGGATCCTCTCCCACATATGCAGAAATGGAAAAAAAGAAACCTATGGATAACTCTTGTTCATATGAAGAAGAATCCCTTGATGGCTCTTCAAAAAAGGGCGTAAATCTCTTAAGAAGGTCCAGGAAGACGAAGCCAAACATCTGAAGATGCAAGGAAGTCAAGCTACAATAGAGATGTCAATTTGCAGGAATACTTGGGCTAGACCCACAAATGGAGGCCCTCTTCCTTCTGTTAATAATAAATAATGAACTTTGTCTCTTGGAATTGCAGGGGGATGGGAAATCCTTCGAAAGTTGAAGCTGTTAAAGACCTTATAAGAATGGTTTCTCCCAATGTTCTTCTGCTCTAAGAGACAAAAATAGAAGAGGACTCTCTTTTTTCCATAAGCAAAAAGATTTGGAAAAAGAATGCAGAGAAGGTTGTGAGTGCACGAGGTCGGTCTAGTGGACTTGCAACCCTGTGGACAGAGGAATTATTCTCAATGGAAAACTCATTTGAAACACAATATTGGATATTTATTGAGCTTCGACATACTCGAAGTAAGATCTCTCTGGCTATTTTTAATCTATATGTACCTGTAAATTTTCAAGAGAAAAAAGAATGTTGGAATTCTTTGGCATATTTTCTTTATGAAAAATCTCTTTCAAATATCATTGTGGCTAGTGATCTAAACATTACACTTGATCCAAAAGAAAAAAAATGAGGAGTCTGCGGGAGGGACCCCATGCATAAATCGGTGGAGAATCTCATTTTATTATGGGATCTGTTAGACTTTTAACCAAAAAAAGGCAAACACACCTAGACTAGTAATCGAACAGGAGCAACAAATATCTCAACAAGGTTGGATCGTTTCTTGGTTCAGAGCTCTTTTTTTATGGAAAAAATATTATCTCCTCCAGTATCTTGCCCAAACTTTGTTTGGATCATAAACCAATATTGCTGCAATTTGATGCTGAAGAAGATCTCGTCCCCATACCCTTTCCGTCTAGTCCTCTTTGGATAGATCGAGATGGTTTTTTGAACACAATTACCAAGCCGTGGAGTATCCCAGTCATAGGATCATTGAATTATGTGTGGGAAAGAAAACTAAAAAAATACTAAATCATCGTTAAAGGAATGGGTCAAACATTCTCTTAAAAACCTAATCAGCGATAGAAAAGAGGCTCTAGAAAAATTGGAGGAGATTCAATTGGAAATGGAAGAAAAATAAATCACCTCTGCTATGTTGGAAAAAGAGAAAAAAGCATAGTTTAACTCCTTTCGAGCGTTTAGGAAGGAAGAAGAATACTGGAGATTGAAGTCTTGGTTGAAATCGGGAGATCGAAATACCTCATTTTTCCACAAACAGTATAGAGCCAGACTCTCCCTTAATCATATTTCAGAAATATCCTCTTTGACCGGTGAAACT
Organism: Pseudotsuga menziesii; assembly: GCA_001517045.1. Classification (NCBI taxonomy): domain Eukaryota; kingdom Viridiplantae; phylum Streptophyta; class Pinopsida; order Pinales; family Pinaceae; genus Pseudotsuga; species Pseudotsuga menziesii. Next base: position 76,290 of record LPNX010558903.1, read on the forward strand.
TTTAAAGGCATTTCTCAAATAAAACAGGCGGTTGAAGCACATTTTCAATGCCTATTTAGAGAGGATGGCTCAATTGAATCAGATTTAACCTCATAATTTTTGTCCAATATTCTTTGTTTGTTGAGTGAGGAGGAAAATGGAGAGCTAATGAAGCCTTTTTCAGAGGAAGAGATCATTGATGTTATATGGTCTATGGAACCAGAAAAATCCCCAAGCCCAGACGGATTCTCTTTTCATTTTTATAGAGTTTGTTGAACGGTAATCAGAAAAGATTTACTTAGGATGATCAAAGCATTTCAGTTAAAATCCAAAATTGGTGGATGTACCAACTCCACCTTCCTTGCATTAATTCCTAAAGAAGTCATTCCAACTACTTTTGATCGATTTAGCCCTATTTCACTTTGCAATGCATCTTATAAAATATTCTCTAAACTTTTAGCTAACAAGCTCAAACCTCTGCTAGGGAAGTTGATCTCACCTCCTCAAGGCGGGTTTGTAAAAGGGAGACACATTCTAGACAATGTGATTCAAGTTCAAGAAGCCATGCATTCTAGCTTCCAAAGAAAGGAGAAGGGCATGCTAATAAAACTTGATATGAAAAATGCTTTTGATAGGGTAAAGTTATCCTTTCTTTACAAAGTTCTTCGTTCATTTGGGTTCAGCTCTGATTTTATAAATTTGATAAAAGCATGTACGGATAAACCATGGATAGCACCTTTAGTAAATGGCAGACCAACAAACTTCTTTCAAGCAACTAAGGGTCTTCGACAAGGTTGTCCGCTCTCGCTGTTCTTGTATATTCTAATGGCTGATACCTTGAGCAGAAAGTTAACTGCAGGAAAAGATGATGGGATTATTCTGGGTATCAAGTCGGCAATTTGGGTAGACTATATCAACCATGCTCTCTTTGCGGATGATACGTTGCTTTTGGGAGGGGCTTTGCTAAGGATGACAAGGGTTTTTAAAGAAATTATGCAAAAATTTTGTCTTGTTTCATGTGCTCTTATCAACACTAGAAAGAGCGCAGTGTATGGTTGGAACATAGATCACTCAACAATGGTAAATATATCTCAACTTTTAGACTTTGTTGGATATGACACATGGGACAAGATTAAATATCTCGGTCTTCCATTAACCTTGGGCCTAAACAATCATTCTCTCTAGCTGGAAATAATTAGCAAGATAAAAGAAAAGATTGCCTCATGGGGTGGTCAATGGCTCACAAAGGCAGATAAGCTTATTATGATCAAGTCAATTATATCAACTCTCCCAATTTACCAATCCTCACTTCTATTGGATCAAAAAGCAATTATGGACCAAATATCCAAGTTGATCAAATATTTCCTCTAGAGAGGCGGAAAAGGAAATCAGAGTAGAATTCATTTGGTTAAATGAGATATTGTTAAAAGATATGTTCTAGAAGGTGGATTACAAATTAGAGACCCGGGATTAGCTAATCTTGCTATGGGAGGCAAATTGTTGCGGCATCTATTCTCTAATAGAAAACATCATGTTAGTCAAATATTTTAGAAAAAATATTTTAAAGGAGGAACTCTAAGAAATTTACAGATGACAAATACCCCTAAAGGTTATATAACATGGAATTTATGCAAAAAAGGATTAGAACTCTTTCAACAACAACTTTATCTCATACGAGGAAATGGTAAGAAAAAATTATTTTTGGATGACAAATCAACGACAATGCTCCATTAAACACTGATTTATCCCTTTCACAGATCAAGCTCTGGCTTGTAAACAAAGGATTTTTAAGATTGTCTGATATTTCATCTTTGGACAAAAAATGAAATTGGGCAGCGTGGACATTACCGGCTCTGCTAGAACATGGACATTCCCACCTTAACGCTAAAAAACAATTGTTGTTGGTTAAATTGACAGGGCTGGAACCAATTCACTCAACGTGCAAGGAAGCGTGGGGATGGGGAAAATCAGGGTATTATTCAACAATGCAAGATTTCCGGGCACTTCAGGCAAATTTGGTTCCAATCCAAAATGCTCCTTTTTAGAAAGCAGTCTGAAATTTTCCAAGCATTCCAAAAGTCATTTTTTTACTTGGATACTAATGCAATAGAAAGCTCTAACATGTGAAAACCTATCAAGAAGAGGTTTTTTTGGACCGTTTATATGTTGTCTTTGTTATCAAGCCATAGAGACTTCAGACCCTGTTTTTGTTGGCTATGATTTTACTCTGAAGGCCTGGGTGCATATCTTGAGTGGGTTGTCGGTTTCAGCTCCTTCGAATATTGAATTTGTAAGTCTATTTGCAAACTAGATGTCAAGGTACCCAGGAATTCTCTCAATCAGTCATGAATGGAGGAAAATTTGGCAATCCATTCCAAAATTTTTATGGTGGAAAATTTGGTTAGCAAGAAATGATTTGATTTTTAACAGTAAGGCCATGAAACCATAAATTGTAGCAACAAAAGGTAAGGATTTGTTGTTGGAAGTTGTGGGAAATTTTCAAATTGACTCCATTAAATTCACAACTGAGCATAATTGGCTTGGATCACTGCAGGCGGATAAAATTCAGTTGGGTTTTGGCATGCCTGTTATCAAACCAATTTGGCAGGTGAGACTTCCAGAAAAAAAAGAATTTTCAGAATGATGGCACAGGAAAAATAAAGTCTCAATCTTTTTTGATGGAGCATCAAAAGGAAATCCAGGGAAAGCTGGGGAAGGGGGATTGATTTACTACCCGGGAGGAAGGCTAGAAACCAACTTCAGCTGGGGATTAGGACAAATTACGAATAATCAAGCAGAAATATTAGCTCTTCTAAAATCCTGTCAACTAGCAAAGGAAGCTAGACATAATAACCTTCAAATATTTGGACATTCAGAAATCATAATTAAAGTTTTAAACTCTTCTACAAAGTTCAACAATATAAGCTTGAACGTGACTATGCAAAGGTTGCATTTCATATTGATAGATTGTGTCTTTGTTACCTCTTATCACATTCTTCGAGAATTGAATAAGATGGCAGACTTCAAAGCAAATCAGGGTTGTCAACTACCTTCAGGAATGCTAAGTTTGAATAAAGAACCTACTTTGATGTGTCATATTCCATAATCTCTAAATGCAAAGTTTTGGAAACAAGGAATTGTATATCTTCGAATATATGTAATTGGGTGAAGGCACAACCAAAAATTTTCAGTATATATATATATATATATATTTGTTTTAGTTAAAAAAAATTATAATTCCATATTAACAATTATAGAGATTGATTATAATAAATATTTTTTTGGGGTGCAATGTAGTTTTTGGGAAATCTACAAGGTACTTGTTTTCATTTTGAGGATAGTATCTAGGGTAAACCAGAATTTTTAGGCTCAAGGTTCAGTCAACGTCTCAACAACAGTCAGTTCACAAAGAGGAAACATGTGAGATTTTAACCTGGCCGAGATGAGAAACAACTTTTCCTCTCAACCATTGGAACAAACACTCAATTATCACAACTTTCTATATACAAAAAAAATTGATAGAGCTTGGTGGGCTAGCTCAAGTGGTAGAGTGTAGTGAGGTGCAAGTTGGAGGTATTGTTCAAATGATTGTTATTGATGTCAAATGTAGACATGAATGTGAATATCATTAATGTCAATGATGTCAAATTCTTTGGCTTTGGCAAGAATCTATGAATGTGTTTTTCTAATGACACAAAGTCCAAATCAAAACGTAGATTTTATTGAAAAATCTCCCAAGACTAGGACCAAAGTGTAAATAACAACTAACAAATTCTTGTTATGCCTAGTGATGTTTTCTTAAACTCGCACCCAGTTCATTTTGGAGAAGCACAGTTCATATTATGATTGACTATATAATGAAGTGATTGGCTTTTGTTGGTGTTGAAGAAGTCCTTGTATTTTGGTGTGGTCATAAAAATAAAATTACAAGCTATTTGGAGAAGTCTCACTTAAAATCCAAAACAAACGTCATTGCCATGATCATTGAATCAAATGAATGTGTTAGTGTTGGTGATGCCTTATGTCCTATTGGTCAAAACAATGTGTGACAGTGTAACTCAACGTGTATGGAATGTCCCCAAAATTTTACTATGGACCACTCTATTAGACTACGAGTGTGCATGGCCTAGAGAAATTATTAAGATGGTAATATGGGCCATGAATTTGTGTAGTGTGATGTCCAAAATTTGTAAATAATGCAACATTAGATACAATTGGACAACGAGGGTGCATAGGAGGGTGAATTGGGCCCCACATGATGTGTAAATCCCCAATCCAAGGTGGAAGAACACTCATAATGAAGGAATCTTATGAATGTAACTCCCCAAGCTAAGAATAACAAAGGAAGGATGCACTTGTGGAGGAGTAACTCCCAAAAGTCTCATGAATATTGACCAAGGCTAAAAATAACTTGTAAGGGCACACTTGTGGAAGCGTAACTCCTAAAAGGAATATTATGATAGGCTATGACAAGAATTAGGTCCTATGAAAACTTATGACATGTTTCAGGTCCTAAATTTAGCCAAGGAGGGTGCCACATGATACATTGGGCCCACATGATAGTGTGACTTCCCAAAAAATCAAGCTAAGCCTCTCTAATTTGAATTGCCAAGGATGGGGAAGGTATTAATTAGTTAAATAACATTAAATACGAAGTAAATGAGTTCCAAGGTATCATTCTTTCATGAAAACAATATTTATTAATATTTTGCAAGAAAATTCTAGAATGTGGGGGAAGGGGCTCAGTGGAGTCTATAAAAATGATGCAGGCCTCTTGGGAGAGAGATTTTGGACATTTTAATTTTTTAATAGGATGGATATTATGGCTTTTCAATTTTAGGATATGTGCCTCTTGCAATTGTAAACAGGTTGTGGTGGTGAAAGATTCCACCCTAGCTGGTTTCGGTGGTGAAAGATTCCACCCGAGCTGGTTTCGGTGGTGAAAGATTCCACCCGAGCTGGTTTCAATGGTGAAAGATTCCACCCTAGTTTTGAGATTCTTTGCAATGGATTTTTGAGAGGAGAATTCATCTCTAGATATTATTGTAGATTTTTATGTCCATGTTTGGTATTTTATTCGAGTTCATGTTGGTATGTTTGATTTCCAATCGATATAAGTGTGATTTGTGGTGTATCAAGGAGTGTAGTGCCTTGTGGTGGATTCTGCTTGAGGAGGGTGCACCTGTGGCTGTCCAAATCTCAAGAAGACTGGTATAATGGTTGTATATCACCCATATTTTATGGAGGGTGCACTGTAGGTGGCATATCTGCAAGTCGGGGTTGAAATATTGCTTGTGGACGACACAATAGTGGAAGGAAATCACTCATTTGGAGAAGTAACTCTCCATCTTTTCTCTGTGGTTATGTAAAATCCATATCTACTCTTTGTATTTTGAGTTGTTGTAGAATCCATTGATGTACCCTCTAATAATTCCCCATTTGTAATCAAAATATTAATGTTTTTCCCCATATGTTGTTCAATATTTAAGCATTGATTAATATATGAGTAAATGGTTATCTATGAGTAGATCTGTTAAGATGTGGATGTGTAAACTTAATGTTTTGGTGTGAAACCTTCATATGAGTCCATGGTGTTTGTTAGTAATCCATTTGGCTTGATTCAGGTTTGTTTGGAAGCATTTGGGGTGGGTTTGGAAGTTTTATAATTGTGGGTGTTCTCAATCTTGTACCAGTGTTAAGGGGGTCGAAAATCATTTTCTAGTTACACTAATTTTTAGTGTTTCTAGGTTGCGAGACCTATTCCATTGCATTGAGAGTGTTTTTTCCAATAGGAAACACTTTTTATTTCTCCCAAAAAGGTTTATGTATTCCCAAATTGTGATCATTTTACCTGTTAGATAATCTATATATTTATGCTTGCGCACCCTTAGTTATAATAGTTTGTGTAGTCCTGATTTTCAATGTTCAAAGCTTCCATAAAGGTTCACTGGAGTATGTTAGTGGTTAGATTGGAAATGTTAGGGTCAATTTAAATTTGTTTGGGAAATATTTGAGGCTATTAGGAGGTGTTGGGGAAGGGTTGGAAATCCAGTATTTTGTGTAGGTAGATTTGAACTATTGCTCCTAGTTTCGAATCTAGTGGTTCTCAAGGGTTGAGTTTGAGTTGATAGCTCTAATTTTTGGATTAGAAATATTATAGAGGTATTTGGGCTATATCATATATGATTGAACATATTACGTTGGTTTGAAATTATACATTGCGGGTTGTACCATATTATTCATATTCCAATAAACATATAAAATCCATTATTGTTGAAGAAAATTTAAGTGTGAATTGAACCTTTGTTGGAAGGTTGGAGTTAATGTGCCTAGTTTTCAGATTGGGTAAATTACGTTGTACCATTGATGTGCCCTCTCCAACAAAAAAAGAAATATCCCATTCATTTGGTAGTTGGGTTGACATCATTTAAAAACTAGCAAAAGCCCCATGCAATAATTACTAAGTCGGCTCAGTCAATTCAACAAATCGACCTTCAAAACACAAAGATAAACTATAAATATACATCAAAGTGAAGCATTTGATGTGGTGGGTGTTGTAGATTGAACTGTGAGATTAAAAATAAAAATTATTTTTTGGGGCAATTCTCTGAAATGTGTAGGAGCTGAATTGTGAAGGGTTGAGGTAGCTCTTGGTAAAAACAAGCATGTAAATCATAGAGGAGTCGCATGTGGATGCGTAGGGATGGTTTGAAACTTGAAAATAAAGGATAGGTGCCTCGGTGATCTGGGTTAATTTGAAATAAATAAAGGGCATTTAAGTGATGTGAATTTTGTTGAGCTTTGTGTGCTCTAAGGCATGAGTGAATATTGTGTAAGAGCGTTGAGTTGTGTTGCGTAGAAGAACTAAACAAGCAACTATTTCGTGCATAAATTATGGGCATGATTAAATTTGAGAGGATGTGTAGGGAATGAGCAAATTAGTAAATAAGCTTTGGGCATGAAATGCAGGATCCGAACTTGAAACCTTTGCAAGCATGAAATTGTGAAATTCGTGGATGGTGTTGTTATGATATTGGGACATGATAGTGTGCAAAATGAAATTGTAGGGTATCATACAGATTGAGTTTTCCAAGGAAATTGATTGCTGATATAAGAAAATTACAAGAAATGCACATGTCGTGTGTTACAGGAACAAAAGGGAACTACATAAACTTAATAACGCTACAGGAAAAACACAAAACATGTGTTATATGAACTGAAGGGCACTACCGAAATTTAATAACGCTACAAGAAATACACATAAAATGTGTTACATGGACTGAAGGGAGATGAAAAACTTAATAACACTATAAGAATTCAAGGGTGTTACAAGAACTGAATGGTGTTATTAGAACTACATTGTTACCAAAACCGATGGATGTGTTAAATTAGTCACTAGATTTTCTGTAGGTGGAGGTTGAAGAAGGTTTTGCAGGGTTGATAAAGAGTAGATTGAAGACTAAGAATAGAAGATATTTGAAGAGGATTGTACCAGCATGTATACATTTGCTTGAATACAACATGTAGGCGAGTACCTGCACAGTCTTGCTGAGTTGGTGCTCAACTAAGAGATTGGTGTCTCTTGCAAGTTGGTTCCTACAAAGATCGTTGAGTTGGTGCTAAACTAAGGGGATTGGTGTATCCAACAAGTTGGTTCTTGTAAACATTGTAACAAGAAGTTGGTGCTTGCAATTGTTTTCTAATAGTAGGTTGGTGCCTACTCAAGATTATTAAAGATAAATGTATCGCGGTTTTCTCCCTATTGGGTTTCCACGTTACATCCTGTGTTCTATTGCTTGATCATACTTATGTTTATGGTTATGAATTGATTGATGAATGGGTAAATTAAGAAAAAGTACATTATATTGATTTACCCCCCTCTTAGTATAAACATAACTCCAACAACGCGGTGAAGTCTCCGGGTTGGCTATCTATGTGAATGTTGAGGGCCTCACTCGATGTATATGCCGTGATAGGCTTCGTGACCAAGGATGATGGTGTACCTCGTTTACCATCCATGAATCATGGGGAAGTACTCATAGAGTTTTCCGTGAGATTATTCCTCAATTTTTTTTGTAAATTAATTATGTGGTAATTTTTTTATTAGCAAAATTTTATTTTAATAATAAAATTGTTTTAATTCTTTGTAATGAAACGCCTAATAGAGTTACATTTTGGTCTTGAGCACTAATAAAATTCCAACATCATTTTCACTCACTAATGTATTGGGAAGGCACGTTTGAGATTATTATGTGACCAAAATTCATTGTAATTATATGTTATAACAAAATCTCTTGTAATTTCAAGATGTTCTCATCTTGAGTTAAAAATTATCAATAGGACTGTAAAAAATAATGGAGAGTATTAATGTGAAATGAAATCCTTATTTTAGGATATAAAAATGTAGTAATAAGATTTGCAATAACAACCACAAGTCAAAAGGAAGTATATAGGGTATGATAACAAAGTTGTTGGGGATGTTAGTATTGGAGCAAGGAAAGACCATATCACACATCACCTTGGTTCTTGCACCATACAAATTTATTATAACAACAATTGGTTAAAAACGACCTATATTGACATGTCTTAAATGTCACTATAGTAGTAAGACTTATACTTATTTTGAGCTTCACATAGATAACCATTGCAAGTAAAAAAAGAGCCACAATTAATGCCATTTACACTCTCAACAATGTTAATATAAGAGGATGGTGATCCAGGGATATGCAACCAAAACTCATCTTCTAGTTCGACAAGGCTTTGGGTATAAGGAATGTATTGTAAACAACCTCTATTTCATAAATATTATATGTGATATTATTCACAACACCTACTCGACAGAAAAATAGGAGGAGACTATTAATGTGGAACAAAATCTTAGTCATGAGATATGACATCGTTGTAGTGAGTTTTTTTTAGATAATCAAATAACAAAAATGATTATATTTTGTGTTAGGAATTGGTTGCAACTGCATTGGTCCGCATGGTAAAACAAAAACCATAATTGTCACAAAGTTTGATGTTCACACTTATCCAAAAGCTTAGAGCATAAATTTGAAAGTATACTTCATAGAGGATATTCAAAAACTTATACTAATATATAATCCAAAAAACACAGATCTTGTATCAAACCTATTTTGCAGAGCATGAATAAAATAATGCTTTAATTAAAACATTATTGTTATGTGCTTCATATTGTCCAACTGGTAAGAGATAAGATTCCTGGTTTTCCATTTCCAAATTACCTGCCATTTGATTTACCGTTTTCTCCTCCTCAAGCTTCTCAAGTCCCAATCCTAAGCACATCCTTGTTGCAATGTGTAATTTTTAATTCACGTTAGTTTTGAAAAAAATGGCATGACTTAAATGATGCTATTGATTGGTATTTTTGTCATGTTGATTCTTTGAATCTTTTCACTATTTTGTTACTTGTACAAGTTTTAGGAGTTGATTGTGCTATTACTTGACAAGTAAAAACTTGTTTTGGAAGTTAGAGCACCATTTATTCTTTGAAAATCAATCATTCATATAAGAAAAGGTCACGGTGTTCCGAAATTTAAGATTTAACATGAATATTTATTTTGAAACAAAAATGACTTGCAAAATTTATGTATTTTTTTATTCCAGATGCTAATGTCTAGGAAGTTGGTACATGTGTAATGATGCCTAGTATAATATCATAAGATGTCTTATATAGCATTGGAAGGCATGAATAACTCTAATCTTGTATGAAAGAAGGCATCCCATATGCATCATGGAGAAATATGCTTCTATTACCATTCATTATATAAAGAGCTGGAAAATCATTTATCCCACATGTATTTTGAGATGTAATTCTTTCTTACCTCTTGGTATATGATAGAGGTGAAGGAGAGCCTTTAGGCATACCATTCTATTATGTTGTGATGTTATTGTAAAATTTGTGAAACACATGTGGAGAGGAGCTCACTTGTAAGATTGGAGATTTATGAAGGAAAATAAGACAATACCTTCATGTGGATGTTTCCCCATTTAAGGTTTTACCACGTATATCTGGTGTATCGTTTCTTTCTCTTCTCTCTTGTTTCTTACACGATTATTTGTTGTTTGTATAGATAGGAGGATAGTCTAGTAGATTCTTGCTTTGCATGTTAGCTAATGTATTATTGTATGTTCATGCATATTCTCAACATTTTAGCAATTCTAATGTTGGATGCAATAGATTGAGTTTCCCAGGTTCAAAATCCAAAAAAACTAGAGTTCCTAGAGAGCCAACCCAATCCTAACAAATGTAGAAATTCCACCCTTAACCACTAGCAACCCCCCTACCATTTTCCAACTCTTCATTACATTACTAAGAAATTAATTCCATACAAAGAAAGAATTCAAAAGAGTTTAGACTTATCGAGGTGATTGGGAAGACTAGAGTCCATGCTTGGTTGAAATATGGTTGAGACTACATTGGAAATCTCTTAGCAACCTTGCTTGAACTATCAACACGAGCCTTCTCTAAATCCATAATCCCACCTACATACCACTTCTTAACCACAAAAAATTGACGAAGCTTTCCCTGCATTAATGATGGAGTGTGTGAGGGTACATTAGAGTTGATCTCCATTGAAGCTTGCTCATAATTGTATATTTCACCTTGTCTTTTGATGTGATACGTAGAGAGCATGCGATGATCTTAACTTGGGCATCATAATTAATTGTGTAATGGAGCAGAATGTAACCCCCTTTTTAACCTCTAGTACTCCACACTCTATTCTAGAGGCTTTGTTGGCTAAGTCATTATCCTACCTATTATGCTTCCTAAAGACATGAAAGAACTCCATGGTTTTAAAGTGACAAAACTCTTTGTGGATTTTATGAATGATCCTACAAAGCTTGCCATCAAAAGGAGTGGTTAATTGCAGTGGTAAGACTAATGATTAATATAAATAACATTTGTATAACAAAAAACCAACAAACAAAACAATTATTTGTTCACAACTATAAATCTAACCTAAGGTTTTTCTCGATTGGTAAATGCTTTCTTGCGAAGCCCTCTTAACTTTTAATATTGACACTATAATTATTTTTCTATTCCTTTCAATGCTTAAAACATCTATGATTAAAATAAATATAGATTAATTTTGAAGATACTACTTCTTCATTACTACAAAGTGTCGAGTTAGTCCAATTGGACTGACTAGACACTTTATAATCCACAAATGTGAGTTGACTCATCACTATTATTCAAAGAAAACCACGTCACCTAAAATAACCCACGGGTGGTCCATAAGGTGACCGAATTCCATTCCTGCTAGATGTCTCTAGGTCTTGGATTGTCCGCAAAAAAAAAATGTCAGCCATAAAAATAACCCAATATGGGGCAGATGTTGTAATGTTCCTACATAACAAAATAAATAAATAAATAAATTATCCGCAAAAAAATGTCGGCCCTGCACATGGTTTAAAAACCATGTGCAAGGCCTCCTAAACAACCCATGGTTTTATTGTACATGGTTTAGGAGGAAAACCATGTGCAAGGTCCTCCTAAACAACCCATGTTTTTAAAAGCATGTGTTAAAACCAGGGCTTTAAAACCATTTTCAATCCTAGATCAATAGATTTGATCCCTCTCGGTGCTTGATAGAGCCTAAGATTTGGATCTAAGCTGGAAATCCCCCTACCATTTTCTAGCTCTTCATTACATTACTAATTCCAAACAAATAAAGAATTCAAAAGAGTTTAGACTTATCGAGGTGATTGGGAAGACTAGAGTCCATGCTTGGTTGAAACATGGTTGAGAATACATTGGCAGTCCCTTAGTGACCTTGCTTGAACTATCAACAAAAAACCTCCTCTAAATCCATAATCCCACCTACATACCACTTCTTAACCACACAAAATTGACGAAGCTTTCCCTACATTGACGATAGAGTGTGTGAGGGTACATTGGAGCTGATCTCCATTGAAGCTTGCTCGTAATTATATATTTCACCTTGTCCTTTGATGTGATAAATGGAGAGCATGCGAGATCTTAACTTGACCATCATAATTAATTATGTAATGGGGCATAATGTAACCCCCTTTTTAACCTCTAGTCCTTCACACTCTATTCTAGAGACTTTGTTGGCTAAGTCATCAACCTGCCTATTATGCTTCCTAAAGACAAGAAAGAACTCCATGGTTTTAAAGTGACAAACTTCTTTGTGAATTTTGCGAATGTTCCTACAAAGATTGCCATCAATAGGAGTGGTTAATTGCCTATAATACTTATAACTATTGCCAAATCTCCTATGACTATGACATTCTTAATTTAGATTGAATCTCAAATTTTTAGCCCTTGGTATAATGCTAGGGCCTCAAATTGGTCATTTATTGTCTCACCTAGGCCCCATTCATAATTTGTTTCCCAATTTCCATAGGGATCAAAGATGACCCCTTGTGTGCCTACCACCCCTCGTTGTATTAATGAGTCTTACAAAGATTATGGATAACACATAGATAGCGAAGCACATCAAAATTGTAGTGGTAAGACTAATGATTAATATAACATAACATTTATATAACAAAAAACCAACAAACAAAACAATTCTTTATTCCCAACTATAAATTAACTGAAGGTTTTTCTCGATTTGTAAATGCTTTCATGCAAAGCCTTCTTAACTTTTAATAGTAAGACTAATTCTTTTTTTCTATTCCTTTCAATGCTTAATTTATCTATGATTAAAATAAATATAGATTAATTTTGAAGATAATAATTTTTCATTACTACAAAGTGTCAAGTTAGTCCAATTGGACTAAGTGGACACTTTATAATCCACAAATGCGAGTTGACTCATCACTGTTATTCAAAGAAAACCACGTCACCTAAAACAACCCACGAGTGGTCCATAAGGTGATCGACTTCCATTCCTGCTAGATGTCTCTAGGTCTTGGATTATCCGCCAAAAAAATGTCGGCCAGAAAAACAATCCAATATGGGGTAAATGTTGTAATGTTCCTACCTAACAAAATAACAACCCATGGATGGTCCATAAGTTGATCGACTTCCATTCGTGTTAGATGTCTCTAGATCTTGGATTGTTAACCTATTTCTTTATGTCCAAGGAAGATGAGCTTCTGGCCTAATTGGACTAGCTGAACACGTTATAATAATGAAGAAGTATCTTAGTAATTATCTTGGATTAAGAATTAAAATTGTTTGTGATGGTTTAGAAGCTCATCTTCCTTAAATGTAAAGAAACATGTTAAGGACCCAAGATCCAAAGACATATAATAGGGGTGGAAGCCGACCAACTTATGGACTACTAGTGGGTTATTTGAAGTGGCATGGTTTTCCTTTAATAACAATGATGAGTTAACTTAGATTTGTGGGTAGCAACCAATGATAACCGTCCTCAGTACCACTTTGATAATTAAATTTTCATAAGTTTTACCATCTTAAAGCAAAAAACAAAAAAAATAACAAAATCTATTACATGTAACTCCTAAACTTAATTTAACCACCTTAGATCCCTGGTAAACCATGTACAATAACTCATAAAATGTCGGCCTTGCACATGGTTTAAAAACCCCTCTTAAACTATGTACAATAAAACCATGGGTTGTTTAGGAGGCCTTATACATGGTTTTAAAAGCATGTGCAAGGCAGACATTTTTTTGCGGATAATTAAATTATTTTTTATTTTTTATTGTTTTGTTGGGTAGAAACATTACAACATCTCCCCCAATATGGATTGTATATAGATTGTTTAAACATTACAACATCTCCCCCATACTAAATTATAAAAAACCTCTCCACACAATGATTTAAAACCATGTGCAAGGCGGACTTTTTTTTGCAGATAATTAAATTATTTTTTATTTTTTATTGTTTTGTTGGATAGAAACATTACAACATCTACCCCAATATGGATTGTTTTTATAACCAACATTTATTTTTATTGATAATTATTATTTTTTAAGATATAAAGGTTACAACATCTCCCCATATTAAACTATAAAAAACCTCTCCAATAATCAACTAATTACATTACCTAATTAAATTAAAAATGGATCCTCTAACCAAAAGTGTACAGTAATATCCCATTGACATCTTAGTCAATCTATGCCGCCAAATATACATAACGTAAAATATAATTATTAATTTTTTAATCAAGGGGTGCTAGCCTATCAAAACTTATAATTTAGGGCTCTCTACCCAGTGGGATTGTACCCTTGTCATTAATTCAAGGACACGCCTCGTGTTAATGGACCGGACCAATATGAGGAGGTATTCACAGAATCTACGGGCTTAAAGGAAGGGTAAATACTTTAGTTAGGACAGCTAAAGTGGCTTACGATCCAGTCTTATTTGAAGTGGCTCTGAGAGCAGGAAAATTGTTGATGGCGGTTCGGGCGAAACCATGGACAATTTATCACCGGCATCCCCAGAAGACTATCTGCGGAAAGCTCTTGGGAGTGAACGTCTCATCGACCCAGAAGTTCTTTCCTCCATTATTTTCCACTGTGAACGATCTCCTCCATCAGATGCTGCGGAACTTCTTGGTGTAAGCATTCTTCACTCAAAACCCTAATTTTCGGGTTTCGAAAATTAATTTACTGGCTATCAAATCTCTCAGAATGATATCTGTATTAGTAATTACAGTGGACATTGGGTTTCTAAATTCCGAGTTATTCTTTTCAAATGCAGCCTAAGATATCATAATTTAAGAACTCAAGGTTTATTTAATTTTGTGTGTGTAGACATTACTTTAATTGTGATCATAGTCGATTTCTGCAATGTCCTATTGTACTGTGAATATGTTCCAGATATGCACATTGTATTGTATTATGGAAAATAAACTATTATATGCTCAAAGATGGGGAGCTGAAAGTAGGAGATGCTGAATATTATATGCTCAAATATGGGAACAAAACGTAGGGAGATACAAAATATGAATTTCTTTCCAGAAATATAGTACGAGCAGTGAAGTAATATTTGAAATTAGGGTAGCTGGAGTTGGTCTGATAGGCTTTTACTGTTCACTCCCCTTAAGAGTGTTGTGTTCTTCCCCCCTTTCCACCATACCCATATCGAGATAATATAGTATAAATAAAGTTTAGAAAATAGTGAAGAAAAGTTTGTGTTGTGATTTGGCAATGTAGCATTTATCAAGGGCCTTGTAGTTTTATCCTAGTACGATGGATACTTGTGGAATGGAGTCAACGCAAAATTAACTTCCCTCCTTTCTAGTAGGAGACAATTATGTTCTGCAAGGATCCTTTCAAGTAGGATAGGACTCAGAGGCTTTGATAAATTCTTTATTGTCACTTCACACTCAATTTTCTTATTTCAATCCTAAAATTATTGCTTTTTTTATACTGATTTTTTTCTTGATATGGGTATGTGGAGGGTGATTTGGAGAGTGCCCTGTGTCATCAAGACTGCTAAGAGCCAGATTGCAAGTGGCTGGACTATTATGGTTAAAAAATTGTAAATGGCTAATGCAGATCTCCCAAGCAATGATGAAAATGCAGGTGCATAACAAGCATGGAGTTACATTGATCTCAGAGGCTTTACGAATTGGAAATGAAAAAATCTATAAATACTACAAGGGTCAAACCATAAATGTGATGTTTGATGTTCTAAAACTGCCAATCTAAAAAAGAAAGTAAAAGAAACAGAGATAAATGAACCAAATAAGAGACACATCAATCATACACATGAAATAACAAAAATCAGGTAGCCAAAGTTGCTGAAAATAAGACAGAATTCCTCCTTTGATCTGTTCATCAAATGCCTTGACTTGCGACCGCTTTCTCTATCTAAATGAGTCCATCTTGGCACTTTAAGTAGAAATCTAAAAGAAAGCAAAAGAAACAGAGATAAAACAACCAAATAAGAGACACTTCAATCATACACATGAAATAACAAAAATTAGGTAGCCAAAGTTGTTGAAAATGAGACAAAATTCCTCCTTGAATCTGTTCATTAAATGCCTTGACTTGCAATCACTTTCTCTATCTAAATGAGTCCATCTTAGCTCTTTAAATAAATGTTCATTAAATGCCTTGACTCGCAATCACTTTCTCTATCTAAATGGGTCCATCTTAGCTCTTTAAATAAAAATCTTTCCCCATATTTTTTAACTTATCATCTAAAAATACATATTTCTAATAATTGTTTATTGTGATCCCAATAATTTATTCTTATATGCATATTAACCATTCACCTAAAGCAGAATTATAATATTGCTAGAGCAGAATTATAATATTGCGTACTTGTTTTAAAACAAATCTCTAACAATAGCTAGAAAGCAAAATGCTATGCAACACCTAAAGATAAAGTGATCCTCTTCCTTGAAACACTCTTTGTTCAAAAGCTTCTGTCCATCCATTTGAAAGAGAAATGCTTAGATCTCTATGTCAAATAGTTGAACCCACAATGCTTTTCTCTAGGTTTAAGAAGTTTTGATCATGTATTCAGTGCACAGGTTCTCTTCATGATATTTCTCTAAAGGATTTGGCATAAGTCTCTACAGTCAAAACCCTCTATACTTTTCCCTTTCACCAGGGCCTATGTAGCCCTTTCCTTTAATCTTGCTTTTCTTTAACACTTTCTTATCATTGGTACCTTTATCATCCACTTTAAAATACACAAGTTCAAGATTTATTTCAAAAGTGGATTTTGCGACATTGTTTTCTACACCTTCAATTTTGTTTTCTTCCAATCATACCTTGCTGAATGTCTGAGTCTGTCATTTTGGTTAAGGACCCATTTCCACAAGTAATTGGTCTTGAGTTCTTGGTGGATCCTCCCTCTCATGTGTTGATTTGTCTTCACTCATCTTGGTGAAAAAAAGATAATTGAAAAATATCATAAGCATGTTAATTATCTTCATTTATTAAATTGAAGGATATGATTTCGAGGAAGGAAATGGATACCATAGGTAATTCATCCATTAAAATTTCATCACACCTACCAAATTTTATGTCATCAAGAGTCTAAAGCAAGATGATCAATTTATACCTAACTACCGAAAATGAGATTTTGAGCATAGTTACAAGCCCAGCAAGATAAAAGCTTTTGAGATTTTGAATTTGAATTTGAATTCAAGCTCGACACGATACAGAAAAAATTGAATGAAATTCAGGAATATACATATTAAATATTTTCAAATGGTGTCAATTTTCTTCTTAAATGGTACAATTGCCAGCAGTTTTCTTAAATAGTAATTAATGGACTTTTTCCTATCAAAAACAACTTATTCCTCACCCATTTGACCATGCCAAGTACAAACCATAACCATAAATGCTAAGGCATCATGTTAAATGTTCAACTTCTGCAAGAAAACAGCAAGTTGATGGTTCAAACTTTGAAGCTCGTGTAATACTGAAACCCTGGGCCTGGTCACAATAATATTGGTGCAGTACAATAACCATAAATAACCTCCAACCCTTGTCCAACATCGGTGGACTGTAGAACAGTCACGGATGCAAACTGATATGATATCACAATAGCTGTCCACACAATTATTTCAACATTTTCTTTCCATAGAGCCACGCGTGTTCTTTCATTTTTGACTACTAATAATAGGTACATTTTTGAAATTATATGAATGGTGGAGAATGTGATCAGGCAGGTAATATCTTGGAGAGGTATTGTAAAGACTGATGAGAATGAGAATGAGGGAATGTTCTCCTCCTTGTTATCTTTACTTCTGTGAGAAAAAATGAAAACCTGCATAGCTAATGCAATGTATTTAGTAATTTACTATTATCAGGGACCTCTGATTTGACCAAATCAAATCCATTTCCAAAAGAATAACTAGTTTGTATCGAATTGTATCCAAAATTTCAAACTTTTTGGGCCAATTCGTCCAAACTTGGTAACTATGATGTAGAGGCATCAGCTAACTCATAAATACACGGGATCTCTTTTATGGGTACCTATGTTCACAAACTCCTCCAACAAGAAAATTGTGAGAACATGCAGTGTTATCCAAAATACAGGCCTTCTTACCAATTATGGTCTCTAAAGTTTTTTCTATCTATGGATAATTCTGTCTGCTAGGTGGTGCATGGGTTGAGGACGAGGAAGGAGGAAGTTACTGTCCACTTTGCTTCCAAACAAACTGCTGATTCCCCTATTCTGCCAAAATGAGCATATTCTATACAATATATATTTAAAAAAGATTGGTTGAATAGGTCATCTTATTTAATGTGTACTGAGATTGTTTTTGCTATTATTTTCTTAAACATGTATTTGGGTTGCAGAATACTATCCGAGGGAATGGTGAACATGTCATTGCTGAATATCTTCACAGGAGATCTCTTGGAAGCATATATAACAGCAACGATGATTCTCTGGACAAGCCTATGCAGATTTATAAGAAGCCTGAGGTATCTTTAACTACTTCATCCACTGGTAAAAACAAGAAGAAATTCCAAACCAAACAAGCAACAGAAGGTATTAAAGCTACTGAGCAGGTTGGAGTTGGTAGGAGGTCAAGGGATAATAGAAAGGAGCATAGACAAGAAAGAGAGGGTACATTATCTGTTCCTATAAAGAACTTGAGGCGTGGTGAGCCGTGTGATTGTCAAGCTAGGAGGCACAATTTAGTGAACAATTGCCTTGGTTGTGGTAAGATTGTCTGTGAGCAGGAGGGTGAAGGCCCCTGCAATTTTTGTGGGAGTGAAGTTTGGCACCGTGATGGACCCATAAAACATTTGAGAGGGCCTTCAGAACAAATTTCCGAATCAGAGGAGAAAGCAAATATTTTGAAGAATAAACTTCTAGCGTACGACCGCAATGAAAAATCACAGACAACTATTATTGATGATCAAAGTGATTACTTCAATATTGAGGGGAATTCTTGGTTATCACCTGAGGTATGTATTGTATTCTATTGTAACCAGTGTTCATTCCAAAGCTGGTGGATAATTATTTCAGATTGTGGAACTATACATTGATTCTCTATCTACACTTAAATGCATATAATTTGAATTTTTTGGATAAAATGCAATTTTGTAAAAGTGAAAATCTATAAAGTTGATGAATTCGAGTACTTGTACTGAATGCTTACCAAGCACCAAAACAAGAAATATGCTTCATGTATGTTAACATGTATATTTCCCTGTATATGATGTGGATGCTCTTCCCTCTATAATGTTTTCTTGAGTGAAAGCTGGAAACCTGCTGTTTTGGCCATCTGTTCTGATCAAGCTTTTACTGGAATTATTTTTGAAGCATTTTGACCAGGAAATATTCTTTATTCTTTATTATTGTGCCCTACTGCCAAAGTTATGTGTTATGTTTGGGCATCAATTCTTACTTTTCCAAACTTTTCAGTTTTTTTCATTGCTCTGTTTCCTAGACATTTGAGCTTGCACTGTGTTGGCGTGTTTTTACCTTGCAACATAGGAACTTCTGTGTCTGGCTTGCATTTTATGCACATTAATCTAACTGAGAAGTTGATCTATAACCATTGAATCTAACTGCATTGGGTTTGACAGGAGAAGAAGGAACTGCAGAGAGAGGAACATGAGAAAGCTAAAAATATAAGTCAGAGAAGAACAGTTCTGTCGTTGGATCCAGCTGGTCGAAAGGTGGGGTTACTGAAGTTATAAACCTGTCTCTTGTTCATTCTCTCTAGCATATTTCAGTGGGGTGTATTTACCAAATTAAAAAGGTAGAAATTTGTAAGTCCAAAAGGAAGGCCATGCTGAAGTAGATGGAATTGTAAGAATTTTCTAAGAATCATTCAAACTTTGAATAAGCTATTAGATTAGATATTCTAGAATGACTCAATCATGCAGAGTAGCTATTTAGTATTATCTCTGTTCTAAAATTTTCCTTTCAGAATGAAAAGAAATAGTCAAAAAGTAATTGAGAAGCTTATTAATGTAGAGTGAGACATTTTAAGAACTCCTTGACAATAGTTTTTGGTGGTGAATAATCTGGATTCTGGTGCCTTGATATGTCAACAATTGTAGCAGTCAACTTGATTTCACAAAGTTAGGAGGGTATTCCTAGAGTCTTTTAAAACTATATGTGAGCATTTGCCTCCCGGATGTCTTGCTGTACTTGTTATATCGCTAGCCTTTGCCAGTTATATTGCTTAATTACAGCTTAATGAAAATATGTTTCATTGATGACTGTCTTTCTTTTCCTAATTCAAGATCCTTTCCTTTTATTCCTAATAAAAAACAATATTATTTATATATCATTGTCTGAGCAGGTGATGGCATGTTCGGCATAGGAAACTGGGATTTCCATCTATCCCTCAATTCCTTCAGAAGGTTCACAAGCAAGAAAACCTAGAGCCTGGTAGTACTCTGCCTATCAATCCCAACAGATTCATACTGTTAATAACATCCTGTTGGAAACACAACCATACAGAAACAGGAATCCCTTAATCCTGATTCCTAACAACAGGCTCCATGCTGAAACTTCTGTTCACAAATTATAAAATTCATTTTCCATGCTGATAGAATTTATGTGTTATCCGCAGGATCCCTTGGCTACTGATTTGTTGCCCTGCATCCACAATTCCTTTTGTGCAAGGTGCTGAAGTGCTTCAGCAACCTTGGACTCAAAATGTGTCACCTTTGTTGAAAATTCTGTTTTTCAGATTGTTGGTATCTCCTTGAATCTGATGGAGGTGTGTGTAATGAATATAATTAGATAATTAAACCTATTTAATCAGTACGGACCCCTGATCTTGAAGACTGAGGACTATAAGCAATATGCACGACCTCACATGGCACCAACTTCTAGACTGGTACTATGTCAGGTTAGTTCCCACTGGGGCCTTCTTGAGGCTTCAGGCACAACATAACTCTCATCCCATATCCCATCGAACCCACAGCTTCTAGGTTCTGAGCCACTAGAGCTAGCCTGTTCAGGACAGAGTATGGCTCACCAGAGTTCCATCTCCAGAAAATTCCAGATGACCTAGAGTGTTAGGGAAGTTGCAGGGTCCTCTCCAGCATCTTTGGGTGATACCACCAGGCTTTGCATTGGTCCCATCTCAGTGACCGGGAGTGATAGGGACTCTTGCTTAGTGCCCTTACCTTTATTTCCATTTATGATGCAAATTTGGAGTTAGGGCCTTAGCATTATGTCTATGCCTGGCTCCCTCATTTTCTTCATTAGTACTTGTGCTAGCTCTTCCACGCTCTTGCCATGTATCTTTTTGGATAGTGGGTATGCTTTTGGAGTAGCCCTGGGCACTCTAGCAGGTGCTTTTGTTTCAGTCCCATTTACCTATTCTGGTCATTGGTAGGACATTAATAAAATTATATTATCTTATCATATCTGCAGGTGATACCTTATATATGGCTGTGAATTGTTACCACTTTCCATATTTTTCATGTTTTCTATCTCAAAACAAAACCAATGCCCCCAAGGGGTTTCTGTTCCTTTCTAGGAACGTGACTCTAAAACGTTTCCAAAGCAGAAATATTAGGAAGTTTACTGGAACTATGGGAATGAATGATTGTACCCTTTGTGCAACTAATAGATATTCTCAAGTGTATTTTCTATGAAAAAGTTTACTTAATGCTGAGATATGTTTTCTGTGTAGTATTATTCATTTCAATAACATCAGATGTTATTTTTTGTGGCATTTTATCTATGCTGAACACCATGGTTTTCGCATAGAGATCTAACATGATAAAGTGACATAGAAATGTTTCCAGTTAAATTAGTGTATAGATATGTACTGATAAACCACAAATATCTAAACAGGTTTCAGTTTCCACTGAAGATGATATTCATGAAGCAGATGTATCTTCCTGTGTTGCAAATAAAGAAAAATTCCAAAATTTCCATGTAGAGCCGAGTCCAAACATCAGAAAATCCCCAGTTTATGTTGATGTTGGCAAATCTTCACAGTGCATTGACTCTAGAAGTATGAGAATACCGGACAGCATGAAGGTCAGGAGTGTGAGAGTACAGCACGAGTTTCGCAACTTACAGTCTTCAACAGAAAGAGCTATGTCAGATGTATTTGATATTTGTATGCCAAAAGATGATACAGTAACTGGTGGAGACAAACCAATAAAGCTATCCTCCTCTCTATATGTCCAGACCAAAGATAAAATTAAAAGTACTGATTTTCATGAGGGGAAAAGTGAAATCCAGGTCTTGAAGCCGGGTATGATCTTGCTGAAGAATTGGCTTAGTGGAAATGATCAGGTGCGTTGTCAACCAGAAGGCAATTTTCTATTAGGGTGATATAAATATTATATATCTGTTTGAATTGGATGAATTCTAGATGATCAGAAAAAAGAAGAGAATTGTAGTTTCAAGGATGAAAATAAGCAAGATGAATCTCCTGGCAGCCAAGTTGTTGAATGTTCATGAGTTTTGAATTTCTATAAATATTATTTATCTGTTTTAAGTGGATGATTCTAGATCATCAGGAAAGAAGAGTATTGTAGTTGCAAGGATGAACAAGTAAGACGATGGTTTTTAAACTTATATAAAATCATCCTATCTTATCTTGTACCTTGGGACTCTATTGACTTATGACTTATAAAATGTTGATGTGGATGCTTGTTGAATACGGGTTTCATTTTTTTGGTAAATTAGTGCAGGAACAAGTCAATTTCCCTAATTGGTGGGTTGCATTTTTAAGATAGCAGTTACCTAAGTTTATACATTAGGTTATCATACCATTTCATGAATTTCCACAGGCCATTACGGTTCTTTTGACATTCTTATAGAGCTGCTTTCTTTTGGAATATATTTTGATTAAAATGCTTCCCTGGACTCTTCATATAAACTGAGAATGTACATTTTGGGCATTTTTATATGCCACCATTAGCTAGTCCAACAGTGGGTGGACCCTGCTACCAAGATTGCCCAAGAGCATTGAGAGAAACAAAAGTGCCACTTGGGCATATAATAGTGCTAATGACAGACTAACTTGCAGATAACCATAAATAAGCCTAAAGTCTAGCCTTTTGACATGCCTAAAACTCACAAGTATCCATAAGCATAATTTAACCAGCAGGTGGGACAAGCCTCGAACCAGGTGGTTGGTTATCATGGTCCTTATGGGTGGGCCCTTATCCATCATTGGCTGGTTCTGGATCTGGAATGGCTGACCGCCATTCTACTTTCCTAGCAAGGTGAAAACACTTGGAGTAACCCTAGAAGCTCACATCCTGGAGCATTTGGGGGGTGCTCCCTATAGCATGAGTAGGGAGTTACCCACCAATTCTTGAGCACATTCAGCCAGTTTTAAACTGTCTCAACAATCTGAAGGCAGGCCTTTACACAGAATTGATCAAGTTGTTCATGAGAGGGTGGAGCTCCATTATAATTGCCCCCCTCCACTACCACACCTGAATGATAAGTTCCACAACTCACCCTTGCGATTTTCAAGACCAAGAAGCCTCCAAAACCGTCACCCTTGCGATTTTCAAGACCAAGAAGCCTCCAAAACCGTTATGGAACTTATCATTCAGGTGTGGTGGAAATTGACACACTAGACAAACAATACAAAACTCCTCAGGCCAAATTCCAGGAAAATAATGACCAACATCAGGAGATATTCGGCAACTTGGAGAGGAAATAAGCAGCCTAGACCAGAAGTCGGATCAAAAGCTGGCAGGTATATATGAAGCACTGGCTTGGCAGTCACTTCATGAAGAAATCCCTTGGAATACACAGTAGAGTGAGCCACTCGAGGAAGAAATGTCTCACTTGGGACTATTTAGCCATCAACAAACCCCTCTAGAATCTCACAGCAATAAACCACCGTCTGGATAATAACACCTGGAATTGTGATGGCGATTGTGGGAGTGGCATAAAAAAAGCCAATGATTTGCTCGGAGTCTATTTGTTAAATCTCTCCATGCTTGTTAAGAGCGAGATCCTCAATTATAACTCATATGTTAGCCATAGATATGGGTGATTGTGATATAGTTTTAGGGGCACAATGGCTACCCACATTGGGGCCAATTACCATGGACTTCAAAGAATTATACTTGATCTTTACTCAGGACTCTCATATTCACACCCTCAAAAGGGCTCCAGGCAGGCTCCCCTAAAATCGTAAGTTCTCATCGAATGGAAAAACTATTGAAGAAAGGCCACTTTGGAATTGTTTCTCACTTCCATGCCATCCAAGCTTTGGATAGCACCACACCCGGAATCCATTCTGACTTGTAGAGGGTTTTGAACAAACGTCAACAGATCTTTGAGACACCAAAGGGTTTACCTCCATTCAAAGGAGAACATGATCATGGTATTCCCTTGATTTGGAGCAGTCAACCACCAAATGCACGGTCATACAGGCATCTGTTTGTGTAAAGGAATGAAATTTAAAAGATCATTTAGGAGATACTGGAGGTAGGAGTCATTAATCCCAGCACTAGCCCGTATTCAACCCCAGTGATCATGGTTTTAAAGAAAGAAGGCACTTGGTGCATGTGTCTTGATTTTTGTTGCCTCAATAAGTTGACCACAAAGATACATTTCCCATACCAGTCATTGATGATCTTTTGGTCGAGCTCCATAGGGCCAAAATTTTCACCAAACTCAACCTTCGTTCAGGATACCCACCAAATCAAGATAAAAGGGGCTGATATTCTGAAGACAACTTTCCTCACACATGAAGGCCATTATGAGTTTTTGGTATTGCCCTTTAGGCTTTTTAATGCCCCCTCTACTTTTCATAGCTTTCTGAATAAAATTTTGAGACCATTTCTTCGTGGTTTTGTGCTGGTTTTCTTTGATGACATCTTGATTTACAGTAAAGCTTGGCATGCCATGTACTGTTGATAAAAGCCTTGCAACTTCTTCGAGATCATCAGTTGTTTTTTGCTCCAAACGTGATTTTGGGGTCTCAGAGGTCAAATACTTGGGTCACATTGTTGGACAAGATGGGTGAGAGTGGACCTCAAGAAGATTGTAGCAATGCTAGAATCGTCCCACCCTAAAACCTTGAAGAGTTTACATGGGTTTTTAGGCCTTATGGGCTACTATAGGAAGTTTGTGAAGTAGTATGGCAAAATTGTGGCCTCACTGACAACCCTCCTCAAGAAAAATATGTTTGCATGGAAAGAAATGGTAGAACAAACATTCTTAGTTTTAAAGCAATCCACGTGCACCACCCCGATCTTAGTTGTGCCTGATTTTACTAGGACTTCTGTATTGAAATGTGATGCATGCAGAAAGGTTTTGGTTGTAGTTTTAATGCAAGAAGGAAGACCCTTAACATTCACTAGTTAGCAATTGTGTGACATGAATTTGGGAAAGTCTACCTACAAGAAAGAAATGATGGCCATCCTATATGCAGTTGACACATGCCGGTTGTATCTCTTAGGGCGGTGCTTCTAAATCATGACAGATCACCATAGCTTGAATTATTTTTTGGAGCAAAGGTTGTCATCCCTAGAGCAGCATAAATGGGTCACTAAGATGCTTGTCTATGATTATGAAATCGTTAAAAAAAGGGAAAAGACAATGTTGTGGTAGATGCATTGTCAAGGAAACATGAGGAAGAGGGTTCCCTCTTGGCTTTGTCCTTTTGTTGTACTTGGATGGTTAGAGCAAGCACGACAAAAATGGCTACCCAATTTGGCTACATCTCAGTTCATCAAATGACTCCAGGAGGACCACAAACTTCCCCAGGGTTACACTTGGCAACAAGATACATTGTGATATAATGTTTGCCTTTTTTGGGTACCTAACTTCGCTTTAAAACATACAATATTTAGAAAGTTGCATTCATCACCTCTTGCAGGTCACTTGGGCTTTTAGAAAACTTATGCATGCACTAGGTGATCCTTCTAGGAAGGCATGAAAAAGGATATCCTTACTTTGACACCTGCCAAAGGAATAATGGTGAGACAATAAAGACTCCCGGGACATTGCACAACAACCAATCCCAACCTTATATTTGAATCGATATTTCCATGGATTTTATTGTTGGTCTTCCAAAAGCAGGTAACAAATAAGTCATCATGGTGGTAGTTGATTGACTTACCAAATATGCTCATTTTTGTGCTCTCCAACACCCATTTACCCTAGCAACAGTTGCCCAACTTTTTTTAGACCATATTTTCAAACTCCGTGGCATGCCTACTTCCATTGTGTTAGATTGTGATCCGCATTCATCGACAAATTTTTGCAAGAACTATATAGACTACAAGGCATTCAGTTGCAAATGACCACCTCTTATCATCCTCAAACAAATGGCTAGATCAAATCAATCAACAAGTGCCTTGAAACCTATTTGTGATGTTTTGCATCCGATAAGCAACACCAATGGGCACAGTGGTTACCTTTGGTAGAATGATAGTATAATACCACTTATCATGAGGCTACAAAAATGACAACCATATGAAGCAATCAATGGTTTCTTATATACTAGGTATTTCCAAAGTACACGTATTTCTTATATACTGCCCTCAGTGGTTTCTTATATACTAGGTATTTCCAAAGTACACGTAGTCGATAGTCTGCTTCATAATCGCGATGTCACTCCTTGAACACTTTAGAAAAATTTAGCAATGGCTCAAAATCGCATGAAGCAACAAGCAGACTAATATTGTTTGGGGCATTCATTTGTAGAAGGCAACCATGTGTTCCTTTGCCTCCAACCTTATAAGCAAACCCTCTCAAAGTTAAAGGCCATTAGAGCCTCGCACCAAAGTTTTATGGTCCATATCAGATTGTTCAATGCATTGGTCATGTGGTTTATAAATTAGTGCCCCCAACACACTCCAAGATCCATTTAGTATTTGCATGTGTCAGAATTGTCGAGTTCAATCTTCATTACCAAAATTGGATGAAGGAGGCTCCATTTGGTTCCAACTAGATGTAGTTTTGGGCACTTGAGAGTGTTAGCGACCTCAACACACTCCCTGTGAAGTTTTGATTCAGTTGAAGGACACCTTAACAGAAAAAGCTACTTGAGAACCATCAACCATTTTGCAATAGTTTCTTCTTCTCTAACCTTGAGGATGATGCCGCTTTAGAAGGGGGAGAGCATGTTAGGGTCCTACCCAAACCCCTCTATTTTATCAATGTACAAGGCCATAAGGCTCATTAGATAGTTAGTGGGTACTAATTTAATGTAAAAGGGCCCTCCTTATTGAATAAAGGCATCTAGGTTGTTGACCCTCTTTAATAGTGGGACCACAAGGACTTAGAAATTTTGCTATTGAAGCAATATATATAGTTAAGAATTGTAAGGTATGTCATTGTATTTGGAACTTTGCTCTTGGAGGTTGGTTGCCCCCTTGAAGAGGCTAGTAGACATAGCTCTCTATTTTGAATATATTTCACACAAGTGATCTTTTTATGGTGTTATCTCTTCTCTCTTGTGTTTTTCTTTCCTTGCTCTGAAGTTTTGGGTTTAAATATACTACACAAAACTTGTGATAAAATGGTAACAAAAGATATAAATATGAGGAGGAAGACAAAAAAATTTCCAAAATCAAAGGTCGAATCTAAGATCTCATATAGAATGTTTGGTGGTTGATCCCCATCCCCCCATGCTGGTGGATCCTTTCCATGCATTATAATAGTAGTTTTCCTTGACCAAGGTTGTAGGCATGGCATGGATTTAAGAGTGTTTAGGTTCTCATTCACTCACCGTATTGACATGAAATGGTACATGCCATAACAATGCCCCAAAAGGATATATGAAGCCTGGATATGGCAAAGCTAGAACCATGGGTGTTGAGTCTTGACAATGAAAGAGCTAGAATCCATAATGTTCTGCGACAATTTACAAATGATTGTACTAAATATGGGGTATTCATTGTATTTGATGGTTGGAGAAATGTTAAAGGTAGATCATTGATAAATGTTCTTGGTGTGTTTGCTAGTTGTGTGATCTTCCATTTAGCCCATGACTGTTATGGAACATATTCCCAAAATAACATTATTGTTAAAGGAAGCCATAGCTGAATGATTTCTTCAAACCTAAGCTTAATCTGTTCTGTGTAATCATTGGTATTGTTTACCTCCAGTCATGAACGAATTGGAGTTCTGTTTGCTATTTTTAATTTTATAGGTGGAATTATTTTATAAGCTGTGTTTCTTGTCGGAATTATGAAGCAAATCTTAGATTCTAATAGCAGTTATTTTTTCTTTATATTATCCAGGTGAACATAGTTGAAGAGTGTCAAAGACTCGGTATTGGCGAGGGAGGATTCTATCAACCTAGTTTTGGTGGCAGAAGGAAAATGCATTTGTGGATGATGTGTCTCGGTAAGGACTGGGATCCAGAATCAAGATTGTATGGAGAAATCCGTTACCGTGATAATACAGTGCCGCCAAGTATTCCTACGAAGTTTACTCCTTTGGTTTACAGAGCTATTCGTGCAGCTCATGATGCACTCGAAAAGAGCAGA
Organism: Pseudotsuga menziesii; assembly: GCA_001517045.1. Classification (NCBI taxonomy): domain Eukaryota; kingdom Viridiplantae; phylum Streptophyta; class Pinopsida; order Pinales; family Pinaceae; genus Pseudotsuga; species Pseudotsuga menziesii. The sequence goes on from LPNX010558903.1 coordinate 104,601, forward strand.
AACTTAAATGGACCAGACGTTGAAAATGTTTTGCCGCACATAGAACCTGATGTTTGCATTGTTAATTTCTACAATGAAACCGGCAGGTTGGGGCTACATCAGGTGAGTATAAATATTTTGTAAAATGAAATGAAATGAAATTAATGTTCACGAAATTAATGTTCACTAACGACCAAAATACGTCAATGGAACTCCTTGAAAATACAACAAAAGATACATCGTAACTAATAAATATGCTTATTACAGATTGTTTGCCTTTTAACAGATCTATGAAAGCATTAATAAAAATTGGGCTGGATATGTACTGTGCAGGACAAGGATGAAAGTAGCAGAAGCCTCTTGAAAGGGCTACCAGTGGTTTCATTTTCTGTTGGTGACTCTGCAGAGTTTCTCTATGGAACAGAAAGGGATATAGATAAGGCTGAGCAAATCACATTGGAATCTGGAGATGTTTTGATCTTTGGGGGCGAGTCTCGGCTCGTTTTTCATGGAATATCTCACGTGAATCCTCACACTTCCCCCAGCTGGCTCAATGAAAAGACAGGGTTGCGTCCGGGACGGCTAAATCTGACTTTCAGACAGACTTAAACATGTTCAACTGTTCTGAATTTTTTGAGAAGATTGTTATATTGTTTAGCGGAAGCCTCTTTAAAGGGCTACCGGTGGTTTCATTTTCTGTTGGTGACTCTGCAGAGTTTCTAACTCTGTTGGTGACTCTGGGATATAGACAGGGTTGAGCAAATTACATTGGAATCTGGAGATGTTTTGATCTTTGGGGGCGAGTCTTGGCTCGTTTTTCATGGAATATCTCACGTGAATCCTCACACTTCCCCTAGCTGACTCAATGAAAAGACAGGGTTGCGTCCGGGACGGCTAAATCTAACTTTCAGGCAGATTTAAACATGTTCAACTGTTCTGAATTTTTTGAGAAGATTGTTATATTGTTTAGCATGTATTCTATTGTGTAATATCTTTCCCGTGACGTACTTAAGATTGTTTCAGATTTTATGTCTTATCATTCTTAGCATGCATTGAATTGTGTATTGCTTTTGAATTGTGTATTGTTTTTAACATGAACATAATTTTTCTTGCTACATTCATTTCAGCCTCAGAAATTGAAACCTTATTACTTTTCATGAATAACCAAAATAGGTCAGCGCGACAAGGGAGTACAGTATGAAGGAAGTGCATAACACATCTAGACAAACACGTCTCCCCTGAAAAGAGAACCCAACTCTAGATATATATCTGAAAGGTGTACAATATGAGGGAAGCACGTAACACATCTTGGCAAAAGAGAACCTAACCCTAGATATATATCAAAAAGACGTAGCAGTAAAGCATCGCTAGTAAAGTGGTAGACCATATCAGATAAGCCGCCACCCCACACACAAGTGAAGGGGAATTATACGTTCTCATCATTTGTACTTAGAATAGATATATGACACTTCAAGACTCAGGCCCTGCCAAATGATGTCCTCGTGTGACTTACCTGTTATTGGCCTGGGATCAGTGTTGCCTGAACCGGTCCTGTTCAGGCAAAACCGACCGGTTTACAGGGTTTTCTGGTCTGGTGACTGGTCAGGCCCCGAACCGCTTGGGCCAGTTTTTGGGCGAAAAAAACTCTACATGCTGTAGAGCATTAAATGCGAGGAATGGGAGAGTTGTTGAAAAGAGGACCCCTTACTCCTTTCTCTCATTCAGAACCGTGCATGGGACTTGAATCTAGCACGGTTCCTAAGTGATAAAGAAAG
>LPNX010558903.1:106747-184200 GCA_001517045.1 Pseudotsuga menziesii
ATTCAAAAATCTATTTCATAAAGGCTGAAAATAAATCATTTATTTTGGCTTTTTGACTCCATATTGTAGGGTGGATCTCTAAAGGTATGAAAGATCTCCCTCCAAACCGTACATACGACTTTCGTCGAATACGGCTTTCCACATGATTCTATTTGCATAGATGAAATATATTCTTTATGCATATAATTCTGTTTACTCACTCTTGATTGAGTATCCGTTCCCTTTCTTTCTTTTGCTATGATTGGAAATCCTGTATTTTCGCCCAAAAACTCTACACGCTGTAGAGCATTAATTGCGACGGCGGTCGCACTGTCTGCCGTTGGATCTTACTTTGGAAAGGATCCGACGGCGGACAGTGCGACCGCCGTCGCATTTAATGCTCTACAGCATGTAGAGTATTTGTCGCCCAGATTTTGAGCCTGAACTGATCGGGTCCGTACAGTGTCTTATGGAAGCAGTCCGTGGTCCCACAGAACTCAAATTTTGGTTCTAAACTTCAATGATGTATTTTGGTTCAAGACTTCAGTGATGAATTTTGGATGGGAACTTCAATAATGTATTGCCTTGGTGTTATTGCCTGAAGTTCTTCAAGGATGGTATTTAGAATAAATTAGATTTTGCAAAAGCTTCAATTGTTATTAACATATATTAAATTCAATATGCTGCAAGCACTTTCTTTCATTTTAAGGATGGTACCCAAAATAAATTAGAGTTTTTAAAAATTTCAGGTGTTATTAACAATATAAGCATATATATTTAAAAGTTTAATATGTTGTAGGAATTAAACCTAGGTAGAAAAGATAACATTGGTAAGATAACCTTGGTGATAACCAACTAAGCTAAAACCAATACAATTAATATAAATCATTGAACTCAAAATAAATTAGAGTGTTTAAAAGCTTGAGGTGTTATTAACAACATACTCCTACATATTTAAAAGTTCAGTATGTGGTAGGAATTAAACCAGGGTAGAAAAGATAACAACACCTCACAACCAAACGAGCTAAAACCAATACAATTAATATAATCACTTAAAATAACAAGAGTTGTTAATACTCTCACTTGTTAGAGATATAGTGATGTACCATTTTTAAGGAGATGTGTTAAGTGTTTAAACCACCTAAGATTTGTAGAAATGTGATCATATGTAGCATTTAGTTTTGAAGGTTAAGAATATTTAAGGTTATAAGGATTAGGTGGTTAAATTATCAAGATTTATAGCATTTATTTTTTAAAGTTAAGAATATTCAAGGTTACAAGGATTAGGTAGTTAAATTATCAAGATTTGTATAAGGATTAGTTGATTAAATTATCTCAAATTTATATAGAAAAAAAATGAAATGTATTTAGAGAAAATGTTAGGCAATATACATTTTTTTTTCAAAGTTAAGTCTATTTGGTTTATTCTAAGTAGAAAAGAGACGTGGCAATACTTAACATTTAATTGATTAGAGATATTTAATATTGGTGTGCATAGATTAGTGTGGGGAAGCATTGCAAAATTGGAACAGATATGGACACAGACTTCTATGTATGCATGGATGCTTTTGTATAAATCTTGGGTGTGTTCTTTGGAGGAAGAGAAGTTATAGCTTCTGCTTTATAAGCTTAAGAACCATGAAATTAATAATACCATTTATGATTTCGAATTGGTTGTAGTAATGATATCATTTAAATTGCAAAAACATTATCTCACAAGATTCAATTTGAAGTGGAAATTGATCATATATATATATATATATATATATATATAGTATGCTATTCTTTGAAAGGACCTTAACACTCAACAATGGTGCTGGAACGAGTTGTTTAATGATTATGATTACACAGTATCCCTTATTAAAGGTAAGGAGAATTGGGTCGTTCATGCTTTTCACCAAAAGGCCTAAGATTCACTTGCTAATAGAATTACAAGTGGACTTGAGAAATTGGGCTTTAAGCCACCTTATTGAGGACAAATGCCTACATGTGGGTGAAATTTGCCTTACAAAACTAAATTTGATGAGTACTCTTTAGAAGATGGACTTCTATGATGTGGGGACAAGATGTATGTGTTCTAAAGAATGGGGATCTTTGAAAATTGGTTATGAAGAACCCCATCAAGCTCCTTGTTATGTTGCATTTGTACCCAACGCACCTTCAGATGCGCCTTAGGGAGAGAACCATTTTTTTTCGACTAGGAGTGTTATTGAGCAACGGTGGTCATGATTGGGCCCTTTGGTCCTTTTTTTTTCGACTAGGAGTGTTATTGAGCAACGGTGGTCATGGTTGGGATCTTTCGTCCTTTCTTTATGAGTACTATGGCTTAATGGCACTGTTGATTGCCCTTTGTTGGGGTTGTTAACCTCGGGGTTGGTGTTCAGGGCTCCTAAGGGTTGACCATTGGGTCACATGGCCCCATATCTTGTTTGCATACTCTAGTGGCCTTTACTTCAACTACGAGACATTCGCCTCCCTTCACAGCCAATTAGGACACCCTCCTGGCCCATTCGCTAGCTGTCGCCTTTTTTTCTCAGAGGAAACCATCCTCCATGCAAGGCCTTCTTACTGCTTTGAGGACGGCATTGATGGATTTTACAACATTCTTGTGGTTAGATGGTGTATAATGCCCTCCCTCTAGCTCACTCCAGCCTTTCGTTCAGAGTGATTCGCTTATTTGAGCAAATTTTGACACCTAGGGGAAAAATACCCTAGGTAGCCTATCTTGAGCCTACATTATGGCTACTTATTATTATTATTTTGTTTCTCAAATTGACATTTTAAAGGGAATGTCGAGTTAGATAGTTTTTCTTAAAGGATAGTCCACTTGTAAAAAGTGAGTGAGATCATATAAATAGTTTTTCTTACTTCATTTTTTAAACAAGACTCATGGGATAAAACATTATGCATTTGTTCTACCCTTCTTAGGGTTCTTTGGAGAGACGTGCCCCTCTTGATGGAAGATTTTTATGTGTTATGCGAGCTTTTTCTTGGTGTTCTTTGGTGGAATTCTCTTGCAAGGTGATGCTTGGATTTGTTAGCTAAACACTAGCACATGGAGGTTTGTGTTTCTTATCTTTTTGTTTGAATGTTGGTAGATGATGCATGTTCATGACTAAATGGTAGCCTTAGTGTTGCATTTCTTCTAGAATAGGCCATTTTCAGCCTTTTCGTTACCTCATCAAGTAGAGGCATGTCTTCTTATGAGAGTCCTTTAGGATTTTCCCTTAGTTTTCTACTATAGTTGTTTGACCTAGGATCTCTTTCTCACTAGGTAAGCCATTCTCCCTAGATGCCCTAGGTTGGGTAGGGCTTTCGCTAAGGTTACTTTCATTTTTCTTCACATCTTTTCATTCTCCAAAACCTAGTTTTAAGGTAGTTTAGGGCTACATTTTGCATCTAAAAAAACCCTAAAATTTCGAGCTCCAAAATTTTGTGCCCTAAAATTTTGGGTCTTCCCTAAAATCCCGTGCCCTAAAACTTTGCGCCTTAAAATTTCGGGCACACCCTAAAATCCCGTGCACTAAAATTTTGGGCCATCACTAAAATTTCGTGCCCTAAAAGTTCGATCCCTAAAATTCCAAGCCCTATAACTCCGAGCCCTCCCTAAAATTTTGCACCCTAAAATTTCGGGCCCTCCCTATTTCTCTCCTTCAACCCCTCTACACAAGTAGACAACAATAATTAATGGGATTAGTATATGTTGGTATAAATTCCTAGTTTAGATTACAAGTGAAAGTGGATTGTTTTGCATCTTTTTCCTTCATACATGTCGTTTGCAACTAAACATGAACACTAATTTATATTGTTGGTAAACATACATGAAACTCTTAGATTATTGTCAACTAGTATTCAATGTTGTTACTAATACAAAGTTGGATTAGATTAATGTTGAATACCGCTGTCATAAATGACTGATTTGACCATACTGTTCATACATTAATATTGTTGTACATGTGCACTTTTAATTATCTAGTAATGATGGAATGCATGCATTTTTGCTAATTCCTACATATTGCACTTGTTATCTACGTATTGGAACTAATTAGTTATGCAATTGACTTATCCTTGGATTAATGAACTTGTATTATTCATATCCTCTCCTAGACTCCATTAGGCAGTGGTCACTAACCATAAACACATAGAAGATATATTTGGTGTCTAAGTGTCTTTTGTAGAGTTACACAGAGCTCTCCCCTATGAGGTTTTGACTTCCAAAGAAGTTTGGAGAAGTGACTAAGGTAATAATGGTCACTTTCTTCACATATGCTTGCCGGTGGCTTGGAATGTCATTCAACTGGTAAGACTCCCTATTACAAACACCTTGGAGCAAAGAAGATATATGTAGATTTAAAATAGGCATTTATTGAGGAAATAATGAAACATATCATAGTATGATTCGTAGAAAACATTGTCACCTTGCAGGGCTTTTACAACGTTATTATATACCTAACCAAATAGGAAGTCATCCTGATGACTTTGTGGAAGGATTACCCATGATTCTCCATAGGCACCTCGATGGTGATAGTTGACTCACTTTATGCCCATTAAGAGCAGTTTTGATGAGCTAAGGCGCCTTAGAAAATTATTTATAATAGAGATTCTCAATTTACTTCTAGGTTTTGAAAGAACTAGATTTCTATGGTTGGATAAAGATAGTTAGAGATAGTTAACCATGTAAGTACTTTATAAATTAACGAAATTAATAAAAGAAATATCTTTCCCTGATAAAATATTCATATAACAACAATCATAATTCTATAGGCACATCTTTTAAAGTCAAGAGTAAAATTACTCTTACAATTTATGGTTGGGTGATCAAATAATCAATTATTTCTTAATAAGGATATTTAATTTATAAAAGTTAGGATATTTATATAGAAGTAGTATAAATATTCCGTGTTTTCCACTTTTTTATATGTTTTTTGGTTTGTTTTGTTTAGACTTTGAAAATCTTTAAAAAAACTTAGAAATCATTATATATATAGTTGTGGAGATTGCATAATATGAGTGTCGTAAGGGTATATGGGGTGCTGAATGCATTTATACATTCAAAAACAAAAATTAAACACTTTCAAAATTAGATTTAACAAAAAAAACTGGTTTCCAACCAAAAACCACTAGAAAGCCCAAAACATAGAACAAATAGACTATTTCATTTATATCTACATTTTTCAAAATTAAGAATAAAACAATTAAACTATTTATGATTTGTATAAATTTTTTATAAAGATAAATATGTTTAATTTTTAAAGTTAATAGTTTGGTTGTCAAACAATTAATAATTAAAACAATAAAGTTATTTAATTTATAAAAGATAAAAATATTATAAATAATTAATTATAAAAACTATAAATGTAAATATTTATTTGGATATTGAAACATAAAAAAATATTAAAATTTAAAATATAATAAAAAAACTTAACCCAAATATATTTAATTTATAAAAGATAAAAATATTATAAATAATTAATTATAAATAATTATAAATAAAATTATTTATTTGGATATTCAAACATAAAAAATATTATATTTTTAAAATATAATAAATAATCAACAACCTAAATATATAAGAAAAATGAAAGTCATTTAAAATAATTAAAATAAAATATGAAAAGTTATTTATTAATTAATGTCACATATAAAATAGAAAAAATCAAAATAAATATAACTAAATTTGTCTTCAATATAAGGAGATAACAAATAATGTGGTGGGTGAAGTTAAATAAAGATTCACTAATCTAGTATTGATGATGTTTTAAGTCTTCAAGTTTTTTTCCAGTCGAAAAATTGCAGTTCCTTGATATTCAATAAGAATCAAAGTTAACAGTTACATCATCAAAATAAGCAGCACCATATGCATGTTCTAGTACTCACAACAGAAGCCTTCAAGTTATAGGGCCAAGTTAACAAACAAAGTTAGAAGCCAATACAATGATATACTTATTATGAAATTATTATGTCATTTATGTGAATAGAATTTAGTTGAAGAAGATAACACTCCATTCCATAACCTGTTTGTGTATGTAACACTTTATCTCATGACCACTGAGACTAGACCCAATTGTCGTATGTGTTTCGTAAATATGTCTACATTTTTCTAGAAAAAATGTATTTCTATTTATATATATAATTGAATGGATTATTTTGTATGTGTATTTCCCAAGAAAAAAGTTGTAATTTCTATTTCTATTCATAATTGAATGGATACTTACATCTAAAATGCCATGTCTAATAGATATCTTCTCAAGTTTAATAAATAGACTTTACATATATTTTCTTAATAATTTAATGTGAAAATTGGACTTTCTAATATATTCAAAAATTAATATCAACATTTAAAAAAAATATTATTTAAAAAACCAATAAGATTTTTCTTTAATATAGTCATCGAAATATTAGTGTAGTATAAATAAAAACTCCATATTACTATTCTTCCAACATCAATTTGTTGACCCTCATTTGAGAACTCATCAACGACTATATCAAGTTCTTTGTGGATATAAATGTATATAATATATTGAAATACGCCCAAGAGTGTTTTGAATTGATCTCCTATGCCATTAGGAATACATTTTGGGCTTGCCTATCACCTCTCATTTAACTTGTAACAACTAGACGATCCCTAAAAACTTACAAAATCCCTTTCTCATTTGCAAGTTTTAGAAAACCTCTTAAAGGAAACAACTCCACTGAATTATTTGTTCTTGTGCCCAAGCTTGAATGCATGGTATATAATGAGATGATTAACTAAGAAATATAAAGTCCTACCAAAATATTTTTCACATAAAGATTTCCATTTTTTAATTTTTGTTTATTCTAACATTATTAAAATGTTTAATTTTTTTAATCTAACATTATTGTAATGTTTAAATAAATCATATTTATGTGAAATTTATTTTGAATATTAATAATAAATGTGATTATTTATTCTCTTATCATTGTATGTGAAATTGTGTATTTTTTATTTTTATTTTTATATAAAATAGTGACTATAATGTAAATGGGTATAGTTTAATCATTTTATGCTAAATACAAATCATTAGGTAAAATGAATATTTTTTTACATGCTAAATAGAAATGATTAGATGGTATGTTTGGTGAAAATAATTTTAATTTCTTTTTTTTTTAATAATGAAAATAATTTATAATGATTAAATGTGTAACTTGTGAACTAACTAATAAAGGATTTTCCATCTAAAATATGAATTAATATCTTTATCATAATTTAAAACATCGTTTATTTCTTAATAACTTTTGAAGTAAGAAACATATTATTTTGGTGAAGAATAATGACAACAATATAATTATTCTAATTACATTATTGAAAACAACAACACAATGAAATACAAAGCTAGATTGTAAGCGGTTTAATGTTTGTCAATTACCACGGGTTCATTCAGTTAAGGTGTGGGTCTCATCAGCAGTGCGACCCGAGTTCAATCCTTGTAGGGGTGAGTTAGATGAGAGGAGACACCCAAAAATCCAACCATGTTAAGGGTTGTTGTGGCCCAAGTTAAGTGCAATCCCTGGGTGATTTTGATGGATTAGATGCCCTTGGGTTGCAGATACTTAGACAATGGTTGAAATGCACTAGCCCTGGGTGACAGGCGTTTCTAACAAATAAACAAAAAAATATAGATGCAAATACATACAAATGTTCCTTCACCAACATCTTTAAGCATGCCTTGCTTGAAGAGGATTGGTAAATCCGTTCTTAAAAAACTTAGATTATCTCAGAAGAATAACCATTTTTATTTTATTAGCAAGCTTCAAACTTTCAATTCGAATTTGCAGTGCTCTAACCCTAACGATATGAAACTCATATTTATACTAAAGAGGCGTTCAATCCCCAAAAATATTAAGAACTCCAAGCTTTGCATTAATAGTCATACCCCCTAGAATTGTTAACTTCCTTTGCATTAGTTAATATGGTAGCTTGTTGAAGAATAAGCTTATATGGTACGTGATACTCCTTTGGCGTTGGAATGGATGGCACATTAGGACACTCCTTCATTTTGGTTGATTTCCTTGATGTACTGTTATGGAGCGCACAACCAGTCCCCATCTCTCGGGTTGAAGTGATGTGGAATCTAAGCTTTTGTAGACCCTTTTGTCTTCATGTTTGGGTCAATCAGGAAATTAATTATGCGTGCCCTAATCTTTTTTTACCTGTAGTGTTATCTTTCTTCTTTAGCCAATGAGTGCATATGAGTTGCGGAATAAAAGGGATGTTGATGCCTGTGTTAGTGTCAAGCACCAAAGGCCAATGAAAAACAATCAAAACAACATTCCTGGAATGGTAGTGGTTAAGGCTATGGAAATTAAACAAACTCATAAGAAAACACACAATTATCCCCTACTTATCAACATAAAGGAAAATTAAAGCATATTCATAAAACAACCCATAAAATACCATCAAAATTAACCATTTTAAGTAATTAATCAATAAACTCTCAATGGCTACAGAATTGGTTAGTACAATAATTATCTAGCTCAATAATGGGAAAAACTCAAGTTTTTTTAGAGGTAAATGGCTATATATGATCAATGAAAATATGGGCCAATCTAGGAGGTGATCACCATCCACGTGACAAAACCTCTATAGAGATCCAACAAGGTAAGCAAAATTCCATTAAATGAGTTCTAATAGTAGCACAAAACTCCACTACAATTTCCAAATGATAAATTTATCATTGAGTACAAGAGGTCAAATTCCAAATGATAAGTTTATCATTGAATATAAGAGGTCTAAAAAAACCCTAAAAAATACTGGCTTTGGCAAGACTGTTTGAGATTCATAAGCTTTGTCTTTCTGGTTCACAAAACAATTTTGTGAGGGTAAGAAGATTGTGGAGAATTTAAGCAAAATATACAAGGATTGGGATTTTATAGCAATAAATTCCATAGGTAATTTTGTTGAAGTGCTCATAGAGAGGAAGAAATATATTTCCTAATGTCAATATGTTGTTTTTTCGTTGAAGTATCTGGTAGTTGTACTTTCATGAGTTGGGTCAAAAGATCTATGGTATTAATTGCTATGGTCCATATGAAGGTAGATGAGTTCTAGAATAGCTTCTTTGTTTCAAATTATGTAAAGGGAAAGGTCATTATTGGAGCAAATTTCAACTTTTCATTTAGAGTAGAGGTGTGGTGGGTTTTTTGCAAGGCTAGGTTGCATGGTAGATTTATTTAGGCAAAAAATTGAGGAGACAAATTTGCTTCTTATATTTTGTACTTATAGTGGTTATAAGAGATTATCATGTGTGCATTGAGGGCACATATGATGATTCTCAAATTCCCTACTTTGTTGGAGAGAGTGCCCAACTTGCATTATTTGTGCATCCAATGATGTGTATTGTCTTTGTTTTTTTTCCAGAGAGTGATGTGTACCCAATGCAAAGTTGGTTGATCTCTTTCAAAGCACTTGTTATTGATATGTGTTAGATTACAAGCTACCTCAATTATCCCTCTAGGTTTTTCAAGTCAAAGAGTTCATACAAAAGTCTTCATTCTTCATTCACGTGGAGATTTTTCTTTTACATGCTTATAACTAGTATCTTGACACAACTAACTCCTTACTTTACTAACTTGGTAGGCATTGGTACCTCCTATCTAAAGTCTTCCTCGACCATGAAATTTCATAGTTGATTTTCTTTAGCATGTTTTATTTCCCGTGCTCTATAATTTTGTAAATGAATACCTTAAGCAATGTTTTTTTTTAGTTGGTGGTTTATGATCAATAAACTCTCAATCACTACATAATTGGTTAGTACAATAATTATCAAGCTCAATAATGGAAAAAACACAAGTTTTTGGAGAGGTAAATGACTATATATGATCAACGAGAAAATATGGGCCAATCTAGGAGTTGATAGCCATCCACATGACAAAACCTTTATAGAGATCTAACAAGGTAAGAAAAATTCCATTGAATGAGTCCTTATAGTAGCACAAAACTCCACTACAATTTCCAAATGATAAATTTATCATCGAGTATAAGAGGTCATTTTCCAAATGATAAGTTTATCATTAAATATAAGAGGTCCAAGAAAACCCTAAAAAATATTGCCTTTGGCAAGACTGTTTGAGATTCATAAGCTTTGTCTTTCTGGTTCACAAAAAAATGAGTGAGGGTAAGAATATTGTGGAGAATTTAAGCAAAATATGCAAGAATTGGGATTTTATAGCAACAAATTCCATAGGTAATTTTGTTGAAGTGCTCATAGAGAGGAAGAAATCTATTTCCTAATGTCAATATGTTGTTTTTTGTTGAAGTATCTAGTAGTTGTACTTTCATGAGTTGGGTCAAAATATCTATGGTATTAATTGCTATGGTCCATATGAAGGTAGATGAATTCTAGAATGGCTTCTTTATTTCAGATTATGTAAAGGGAAAGGTCATTATTGGAGCAAATTTCAACTTTTCATTTAGAGTAGAGGTGTGGTGGGTTTTTTGCAAGGCTAGGTTGCATGGTAGATTTATTTAGGCAAATGATTGAGGAGACAAATTTGCTTCTTATATTTTGTACTTATAGTGGTTATAAGAGATTATCATGTGTGCATTGAGGGCACATATGATGATTCTCAAAGTCCCTACTTTGTTGGAGAGAGTGCCCAACTTTCATTATTTGTACATCCAATGATGTGTATTGTCTTTGTTTTTTTCTTTTCTTTTCCAAAGAGTGATGTGTACCCAATGCAAAGTTGGTTGATCTCTTTCAAAGAACTTGTTATTTTTGTGTGTTGGATTACAAGCTACCTCAATTATCCCTGTAGGTTGTTCAAGTCAAAGAGTTCATACAAAAGTCTTCATTCTTCATTCATGTGGACATTTTTTCTTTTACATGCTTATAACTAGTATCTTGACACAACTAACTCCTTACTTTACTAATTTGCTACACATTGGTACCTCCTATCTAAAGTATTCCTCGACCATGAAATTTCATAGTTGAGTATCTTTAGCATGTTTTATTTCTCGGGCTCTATAACTTTGTAGATGAATACCTTCAGCAATGTTCATTTTTGGTTGCTGGCCTATGGTTAATAAATTTTGTGTTCCCATGTTTCACTAATCACCCATGTATCTTCTCCTTATATATTTGCATAACATTTTCGGATCCATTCAAACATCCTTTAAAACGGTATAACTTTTGTTCTTCAACTTGATAGTTGATAATCCTTTATCGATAAGCTTCCTTTAGATAGCCTGCCTCCAAACAAAGTTTGCAAATGAAGGTTGTTTTCTCATAGTCCCACTACTAGGTTGAGTTTAGGTCTTTACAATCTAGGATAATTGTGTCTAGAAGACATTTCTTCGTCTCTGACTCTACACATATTCTAGCATAGGTAAAAGTACCCTTCTTTTCATGAATTAGATCAAAGTTAATACACTTACCTAAAGTGTTTTCATTTTTTTGCAATGTCACCTCTTCCCATAGGTGGAGGGGAAGGTTTGATTATTTGATCCAAACCAAGGTTGAGGAATAGTCACTAAAACAAGATTGGATTCTAGAAATATTTAGACTCAAGAGACCAACTCTGCCCAAAACCAAGGTTTATAGGTTATCAAAATAAACAATAAGTTAAACTCTTCAACAAAAGTGTACTATGCTTGAGATATCTAATTGAAATTAATCCAATCTATGAGGGTTGTAGATTACTTCTATGGCCATTGAATATGCCTATCAAGTCACTTTCCTTATGATCCTTGATGTAACCAGTAATTTCCTTATAAGGAATTTATGACATAGGGATGTAATTGACATTCTTCGTTATGAAGCTTCCTTAGAGTGTAGCCTTCCTTTTCAAAGGAGGAGATCAGGTTTCACTAACTACATCTTTAGATGAATGAATTGAAGGATTAGAGAAATATTTGTCCAAAACCTCTACTACGGTTGTTGATGGAGTACCTAAAGGAGGTGACAAGGAGCCCTTTTGAGATATGTTGTTAGAATCCTACAAGATGTAGATACAAGGAAATAGTGAGTCCCAATTGAAGCAAAAATATTTTTTTCCATAACAACACAAAACCACTTATAATCTACAGAGGAAGTTCATAATTAGTGGCCTTAAATCCCCCCACGGTGATAGAAATGTGAGAAGCAAGTGAACAACCAACTTACAAAGATCACATCAAACATAGAGGTTGTGACAAAACATGGCATGTAGATATGAGATGCTATGGTCATTAGATAACCTCACACATTTTTGAATTAACTGATATGAATGTCCAAAATTGAATGTCATTTTGTATTGTTACATTATATTAATTACACATTATTATTATATTCATGATACTAATGTACTTTGGTCATTTGCCCCTTCCACCTTAAATCAAATATTAATTATCTTAACAATATTTAAACAACATCCGATTTACACTGGAGATAATAAGAATTTTCATTTCTTAATATCCTCATAACTAAATAAATCAATGGTCCATCTCCCTCCAAGTCTATCAAAAGGAATTGTACTTATTCTCATCACTACCTTGGTCAAAATTCATTATTCACAACACTGTGAGCATCATAACACTTTATATATCGCATAAAAACCACCACGACTATTAAAGAATGCGCCTTAGAAAATCCATTTGAAGCAATGGTTATTCTAACTCTTACATAAATAAAGGTTTCCATAAAGCTTACAACCCAATTGCTCACTCTTACCTTAAGCACTATGTTCCTAATGCCCAATCCTATCTTCTCTAGATTCGAAAAGTAGCAAAAATTCTTTAATAAATTCATCCTAGAAAAGAACATCAAATCCATTTTTAACTGCCATCCAACTATTAAGAACATATTTCATAATGTTAAGGACAATTTGACCCTTTCCTTTAGTAGTTTGTATATTAGATCTCTTGCTCACATAGAGTTTCATCTATAGGTCTATTGATCCACAAGAACCGAATTCAAAAAATAATGTTGAAATCAACCATAAACACTAAGAAATATGTTTCTATAGGATGTTCTCACCCAATTAAAAACCACATATATTTTGACCAAAGTCAAATTCTCATCAAAATCTCAACACTACTTTATTAGGCTCGTTCGAAAAATAATAAAAATAAAAAAAACCCCAACAACATTAAGCATAAATATGAATACAAAATAAAACTATTATAACATCCTTTATCAATCATCTTCAAAACAAAACAAAATAATATTAAAAAAATAAAAATAAAAATTAGACCCTACCATTATCTCCACCGTGGTTCTTTGTCCATCCTTATTTTCACTCCGAGTGGAATCCTTTCTCTTAGTTTTCTCTCTAACCATCAAATCCATTTTTCTTTTTCCTTTTTCTTCTATATTGTATTTTCAATTTCCTATTTAAACTTTCTTCTTTTATTCTTACTTTAAAAAAAATTCAACCCCTTTAATTTTTATTAAAAAAATTAATACTTTATCATTTCTATTTTTCCCTTTTCTCTTTTCAATCATTCTTATATCTTTAATGCTTTCATTTTTGCTTTTTTCTCTCCATTCTTCATCATTTCCCGTGTCCCATTTATTTAAGGATTGCACCGAATGTTTAACTTTCTCACACAAGTTTTTCGCTTTATTACTCCCTTCAAATAGGGTTAAATTCCGAATATGAATTTCTAATAAAAAAATATCATGATATTTATACAAATTTTCATGTTAACACCATCATTATAAAATTATAAATTTGAATGATGGTTATAGTAAGTGTTTATCTTACCCATGTAAAGTATATTTTATTTTTTAATTTTTTTAAATCATCAAAAACTTAATTGATGCTTTCCTATATTTATGAATAAAATATTTAATAAATTCATTAACACAAATTAATACACTTAATTAAAAAATATTATAATTAAAAAACAAAACATATCTTTGTAATTTTGAGAAAGAAAAAAGTTACATAGATTGAAGCATTTCAATAATTTTTCAAATACTTTCCAACATAAACCTAATTGCTTCCTATATAATCATATTGTATCTTATATTGATACCAAGAAGAGCTTGTAGCTCTTCCACAATGAAAAGAACAAAAAAGGGATGATGTCCAAAAACAAAAACAAAACCAAATTAGCCACTTGGTATATCGAAAGAGAAAAAGGAAGATACCAATGCTTTAAAAATGCATAATATAAACATAACATATTTATGGAAGAAGGGAAAAGTCCCTTCCTCCTCAGATTCCTTTACCATATTAATACCAAAAGGAACTTGAACCATTGTTTTTGATAGCTCATTTGCTCTTTGATTTTTCTTTCTCCAAAGATGCAGAAAATAAATTTTAGTGAATTGCTCAAGTGCCTTTAAAATTTGATCAAGAAGAGGTCTCCAGACTAAATTTTGAAGCTTGTTAGAGCCTAACTCCAAATCAATCCCGGAAGACTTAGAGATTTCCCACATTCTTCTCGAGAGTTAGTTTGAGCAATAGTTTTAGTGCACGTAATTCAACCAATTGTTGCTTACCACACCCAATTTCTCCTTAAAAGAGAAACTATGAGAAGAGGTGAGAAACATAATACCTCTAGTTCCACTGGGGTTGGGGTTCCTTGGCTTACTTAGGCAAAAAAAGAATAAGACAAAAACCCAAGCTTTGGATTGGTCTAATTCTAGCCTTCCAACTACCTTGGAGGTTCTTTGGAAGATATCGAATCCCCTCCAATGTTACCAAAATTTAAAGAACACTTATGGAGGTAAGAATGAAATATTCTCAAGCTAATTATGATTCCTGGTAATCCATAAAGCTCAAGAGACAATGACAGGGATATTATAATAGACCATTAAGCTTGGATCCTCCAACCACTTCTTGTATCTCTCCATTAGATAACATCTAGCTTGAGAACTAACACTATCCATTGAAGATAGAACCTCTTTCCACACTTCTTGTGAAAAAGAACAATCCTTGAGAACATGTTGGAGGGTATCCTCTTTTAAATTGCACAATGTGTAGTATCGTGTCCCAAACATGTTATTTTTTGTAAGATACCCCGTGTAGGATATTTGTCCCTAGGTTGGTATAGAGGAAGATCTTAGATGTGAGGGAGCACTGTTGTTTTGAGATTCGTTTTCACCACCAACAATCCACTTTGCTAGAAACTTCACCATATAAACTAAGCTTGAAGTGTGTGTCCTTGTGGGATTTCGAGACCATACTAGTTCATCCTCTTGATCCCTTTCTTGATTGAACAAACTACTTACCTATTGTCTAATGAATTCCATGGTTCTATCGATTAATGACCTCCTATATCGAAGGCTTGTGCCTTCTTCCACTTCTAATTCCAAAATGTACTAAATTCAACTAAGACAACATTTACCATGGACACACCTCTCTTCCTCATAGGATTATAATGATCTCAATAGACATTCTATGTTCTAGGTTATTTCCTATCTAGGGGTCCTTTCCTACCATGACACTTTGAACTTTTTATTTTGTCCAATCCATCCATTGTCCAATAAGGGAAAAATCTATAATTAGGGATTTCCAAATAATAGAAGCCCATGCAATAGAGTTTATCCTTAATGAATCCAATATTCAAAGGATATGATGTACATATTTTTCTTCAATGACCTATCACAAACCTTCTTGAGATATATACCCCAAAGGCTCTTTGTAGCTAGGGATTTCCCAAAATGATGAATAATTTTCATCTTCCATCCACCAATGGATTTAGGTTGAGCTAGCCTTTTCCATTTTACCAATTCGAGACCTCCTTTCTTCTTTCTACCTTACAAATAAATCATAAACATATTTTCTAGAATGTTAAATAGAACGTTGGCCAAATAATGCTAATACACCATAATTACCTCTAGCACCAATTTATATAAGGTTAGTCTACCTCCTAATGATAACCACCGAGAATTCCCACAAGGGTGTAGACCAAGAAGTGATCAAGTGCATTATTAAGGCACTCCTTATGATGTCATGGGTTTAAACCTTGAATTATCTGTGCCCCATGCTAGCTGTCTTTGTGGGTGCGTCTAGGGATATACTGGTAGCAGAAAAGAATCGACCCCTTGTCATGCGAGTATAAGCCCCGCCCTAGTTGTTGATTCATGTAGTTAAAAAAAGTGATAACCACCAAGAACACCCATTTGTGATTATTTTTTCCATTTATTCATATAACCATAGCGAAATCCGATGTCCATACTCATTTTCCTTTAGCACAAACCCCAGGTGTTTTGTACCTTCATGGAAATATTGAATATGGAATGGGAGGTTTTGTTGGATTGATCTTTCTATCCTCTTATCCAACTAGCTGAAATAGATGGAATGATTTCATAGATTAACTTCCATGCATGTTGCTTTCCCAAATAAATTCAGAGCTCTTGCGACATGTTTCACCTCTCTAACAAAACATGGAACAAACAAGATTGTGTCATGCACAAAAAAGGTGAGTGATCAAGACGACACCATCTACACCAATCCCTTATATTCTTCCTCTTCTCCTATACGATGTTGGTATTTTGCTCAAGCCTTCAACTATGATTAGGAAGTGTAGTGGAAACAAGGGGCAACCTTGCCTTAAGCCCTAGGAATATATAGAAATTTTTTAGGCTAACCCATTTGTGAGAATAGGGGAAGATGATGAGGTTAGGCACCCCTTGATCCAATTTACAAACAAAAGATCAAAACTTGCATGAAAAAGGATAAATTGCAAGTACATCTACTTTTTATAATTAAAATATTTAAACAATTCAAGCTTTATAACCAAGGTAAACATTCTTTTAGTACTAATGTAGCGAATCCTTTCTTATGCGACCCCACAACATCATGGAAGTGTCAATTTGATAGAAACCTAAACTTCTCTTGAGAAGCCACTGGAGAGAGGGTTGCTTTTAGTATTTGAGAAATTATTTTTGTGATAATTTTGTATATAGCATTACTTATGGATATTAGCCTTAGAACTTAAAAGGAAGTGGGGTTATCTTTCTTTTGGATTAGGGACAAAATAAATTGATTTCAAAGTTCCTAGGACTTTCCCATAGGTCCTAGATTCTTCCACCACAACCATTATGCAATTTTCAAACACTTTATAGAATCCCTAGTAGAACTCTATGGTCCACTCATATGGGCCAAGGATTTTATCTTTTTGAATTGTATATATTACATCTTTTAGATCCTCCTTGGAGACTTGTGCAATCAGATCCTCAATAAGTTCTTCTTCTATAATCTTGAGAAAGGACCCCACCACTTGAGGAATTTCAACAATGTTAACCCTCTTTGATTCCTCGTTCAACAACTAAAAATAACAACCATGGTCACTAGCTAGATCTTGGAAGGTAGAGGCCTTGGATCCATCAGGTATGGGGATCTCCCATATAGTGCTTAAATTCGTCCTTCCTTTTACATAATTGTGGAAAAACTTATTATTTTTTCCCCTTGTTTTATCCTAATAAACTCGATTCTTCTACCTCCATTTGGCAATGTCCCAAGCTAGCACATTTTGTTTCTTTTATACTAGCATCTCCAAATTCAACTTTTCATCTTCAAAGAAGATATCAATTATGTTATTTCAAACATATTAGATATATTATTTTCCACCTCAAGCAGTGATTTTGGGAATCCTCATATATTTTTTTTTGCCCATAATATGTTAGCTTTTTTCACCATCTTTTGGTTAGAATTGAACTGCAACATAGGAGAATCCTCCATATTAAGGTCAACAATGTCTCCACTGTTCCTTGACTATGTTGGACAATTCCTCATCTTGTAACGAATGGGGGTTGAACTTAAAGGGCCTTGAAGGATTTATACCATATTTTATAATATGAAATCAGATTGGGGAATGATTTAATGGGCCTCCAACTCCAACCCACATTCTAAGTCTATCCTCCCATTCAAAAATATATTTCGAAATGATGAGTCTATTCAAACATTTTGCTACAACCTCAACCCTTAACCTCATGTTCCTCAAGGTTGGGACCATATCAATAGTGTTAGGGTTACATAAACGGATTACCTTCAATTTATTCTAAAGGAAAGGGGATAAAGTTTCTATCCTACTAACCTTCCCACAAATATCTTTGTTCCTTAGAACAAAATTGTAGTCACCCTTAAGAATAACAATGGTATCCATGAGAAACTAAATGCCAAATAATTTTACCCACAAATCTTATATGTTAATATATGCCCTACATATATTAACCACTAAGTATATTTTCCTAATTCTAAATGTTGTAGACATTTCCTTACCTTGGAGTCTAAAAATTATGAACTTTGACTAGTTCCAAGTTGATATCAACCCCCATGATCTACCTCTGACATTATGGGACATAAAATTCTAACCCTTTATTATAGCTAATAAGGATTTTTTAGATGCATTCCCCCTGCAACATAGTTTCTTGGATCGATAAAATATTTGGTTAGTGAACCTTTACTATCCTATTAAGAGCATGTTTTTATGAGGTTCCCCCGGACCCCCACCCCCTTTTATATTGTAAGACATTGTTATCATGGTTTGAACTTTAGGTGGTAGCCCCATTCCAAGGGCCCTAGAGATGTTTTTTGTTTGCCTTTGTGAATCTCTCTTTCCACTTTTCATTGTGTTATTGATAAAAATGATTTCCTACCTAGGATGACAATAATTAGGTATTGTCCAAAATCGAAGGTTGGGCCTCCTTTTATGCCTCCTACCTTTGAATAATTGCAAGATGGTTATTTCCTCCAAGCTTCCTCAAGCCTTTAGGGATAGACTTTGAGGGTGATTCCCAAAGTTCTTTGTCTTGTTTAGAGGGAAGGGAGAGTGATAGATAAGAGGGGATTTAAATACTTTCATAGGTTGAGCAGATGGTGGGGGGGGGGGGTAATGTAGGAACACTAGGGACCTTGTGANATATGATATTTATCATTATGAAATGTAGAGATCTAGTTTTCATGAGTGGATATAAAAAACTTACCTAAAGGATTAGAAGGTTCACCTCATTTTGGCTCTAAATCACTTGAAATCCACTTTCTATAATGATTATCATCACTATCAAAAATAATTGATGGATCCAACCGATTAGCTAGAAAGTTGTTTTCTCTAAGAGGATTTGCTATAAGAATTATTGACGGGACTTGTTGGATATTCATTGTATTAGTTAGAAGAGCATTTTGTTTTTGATTTCATACTGCCCTAATTTATTTTGACTTTCTCTAATGAATAGATGAAGAAGTTTCAAGTAAAAACGAGACATTTTTCCTAATCAGGGTGTGAAACCCCTTCTCATATTTCCTTCTAGATGGACAATCTGACTTCTCATGACCATATTAACATAATCCATCTAAAGGTTATATTAACATAGTCCAAAAGCTTATTAGAATTCCATTTAATAGATTTTGTGGAAATAATGTCCAAGATCCCTTCCATTAAGTCTACCTCAACACAAATACAAGCAACCAATCTCGAATTCCTTAAAAAATTTATCTTATTTGTAACATATGAATGTATCGACTAAGTTCCCAGTCATATTAAGGTTCCAAGTGTTCCATAACTACAATGGAAAATATATGAATTTTACCTAGGGTAGTCAAAATGTGTATATTTCATTTATGGGATCAAGTCTTGGGGACCATGGCTTCAAAGCTAGGATGACATTTGTTTAGAGCTACTTCCCTTCTTTAATATGAAATGCATATCTATTTTGAAGTAGATTAACAAAAGGTCTCTGGGAAGTATATCAAAATTTGAGGTGTAAATAAATATTATAATATATTGTTAAATGCTTTAATAAACAAGTTCTAAAATTTAATTAAATATGACGCCCTTACACAATAATTTCGAAATAATTGGCCTTCCTAACCTTTTAAATCATTACAACTATGATGATTTAGGAATCTTTTTCTTAAATCTTTTTGAGCATAGAATTAAATGTAAAGAAAACCAAGTGACTCCTTACATTTTTAAGGTCCGATAGACTAAAGTTGGTCTCAATAGACGTTAGTAACTATCATGATCATCATTGTCAAATTGAAACATTTTTATTTGGAGTATTGTTTTCTTTTACAATGTAGAATACTATTGTCTTTATGTGGAGTATTGTTTTTTTAAATGTAATTATTAGAATCATTATTTGCAATATTTTTAATTTTTGTAAGCTAAAAACTATCTTAACTATGATTTTTTATAGAAGTCTAGGTAGCTGGTCAACCACTAGGGAAACCCGACCAAGTGCAAAACAGTAAGTCATCATTGAGAAATATTTCAGGAGAGGAACAAAAGTTTAATAAGTCCGATATCTAACAGTCCTTCACATATGCCTATCATAAAACCATAAATCCTGGTAACACTTCACCATAAGCCTAGCTTGGCTAAAAATAACAAAACTATATTTATCACTGCAACATCTAAGGATAATGTTCTTCATTGTCAAAGATAGAGATGAGGGGAACCTCATGTGTGGAGGAAAGAGTGTTGTCTTAAGCTCTAACAACCTTCTCAACGAACTCGAGCACTCTAATGTAGATTTAGCAATTATATTGTTGATGGCCTTCAATTTCTTCATTTGGTCCTAGAGTTTGTCCATTTGGGGAAGTATATCCTTTCCTTCCTCCTTGTGCTCCAACAATGCTTTCCCAAGCCAAGATTTTAACTACTAGTAAAGTTAAATTGTCTGCATTTATTTAGTATCCATTGTCCTAGAAGTGCTAACATATGGCATCCATGCCTTCATCTCTTGCTTGATGTCTTCCTCATTTTTCACCTCCTTGGTTCACTCTTGACCATTTTTTCTTCTTTTGTGATTTCCTTCTAGATACCTGCGAGAGTATGCCTTTTGTGTCATGATGCAAAATATTGTGCTTTATGCATCACTCTAGGGTTGTGGTTGAATCGATGTTCATTCCTACCATTTATACCCTTGAAGATTCACACCTTCCCAACCATGGTATCTGTTGAAACTTGTCTACAGAGAGCACAAATGGGACAAAAAATCAAGATTCCCCTCCTTTGGACATTGTGGTGGATGAGCATAAGGAGAGAAAGAAACCCTTTAGTAGAGACTAAACAATTCTTATTCCCCATAAAAGGTAGGTTTATTAGCTAGTGGTTTAACTAAACCCAACCCTAATCAAGGCAAGTTGCCAATTTGCTTTGTTCAACCCCATATTACTCCCTTTGGATGGACCACCAAAAATTGCTAGAGAAGGATGTTGTGTAAAGAGTGGTCCTCTACATTTACTCATTCCTCCATAACCCATGATTCCTTGGCTTGCCATGAGTACTTGATTGTCCTTCGGTGGCGCTCGTAGAAAGGATTCCATGTTTTCAGAGTGAAGGGATATGTTGTACAAGTCCCCAAGGTGTAGAGGATACAACTCCCACCTTGCATAGCTATTAAACAGTATGAGGGGATGTTGTGTGTCTAGCATGACTTTGGTTTGTCCTCTCTTCATTATGACAGGTGGTGATTTCTTGAGGGCTGGCCACATCTCCCTCCACCAACCTTGTCGATGAGTCATCTCCTTATCAAAGCCATGATTTGTAATATTTTTAATGTGTTTTTGAGTATGTGTAAATATTTTTTATTTTTTACAAGAGCATTGTGAATTCTAGTTCCATATTAACAATTTTAGAAATTCATTTTATTACATATCTTTTTCTTTTTTGGCACAATGTAGTTTTTTGGAAATCTACAAGGTACTACTAAGGTAAACTAGATTTTTCAGGCACAAGGTTAAATCAACATCTCCACAACAATCGAATTTCAAAGAGTAAACATGCATTAGAGGAAATTTGGGGTCTAAAATGGGCTTCCTAAGGAAAATAATAAAATAATATTGATTAATTTTGAAGGAAGAAAGAAAAAAACTACTTTTTTTGTTCGTATTTTCAACATATCTCCCTATGTTTTTACTCAAATTTCGAGTGGGAACACTTGTTGGATGAAGAATAAATTTCGCATCCATCAAGTACCCACACTGCATACTTTTGATAGACCTTGTTGCCCCAAAAACAAGAAATACCTGAAAAAAAATGTAAAGATGATGTCATCTACACAATTTTAAAAGGTATTTCTTATTTTTGGGGAAGCGGGGTCTATCAAAAGTATGCAGTGTGGGTACTCCACATCCTACAAGTGCTCCTGCTCGAAATTTGAAAATTTTGCATCCAACGAGTGCTCTCGCTCAAAATTTGAGTAAAGACACAGGGATATATGTTAAAAATATGAGCAAAAAAAAAGTTTTTTATGACAAATATGTCCTAGTCAACCATTATGGTTGACTCATTTTATTGAAATTCTATTGTTTTTTGAATTCCAACTCATCAAGAAATTATGGTTGGCTCATTTTCTTATAAGGCCCATTTTAGACCCCAAATTTCCTCTAATTCACGATGTGAGATTTGAACCCAAGTGATATATTAAAAAAAAATTCTTCTCTAACACTCGAACTATACCCAACTAACACACATTTCTATATAAAAACAAAAAACTTTATATTTTATTTATTTGTTAGCAACATTTCAATTTTAAAATAACTTTTTTTTTATTCTTTGTATATGAAATGCCTAATAAATGTAGAGTAACATTTTGGTCTCGAGCGCAAATAGAAATCCAACAATATTTTCTCTCAGTGATGTATTGAGAAGGAACATTAGAGATTATTAATGTGAGCAAAATTGATCGTAGTGATATGCTATAATAACATCTTCTATAATTTCATATGAACTCATCTTGAGTTAAACATTGTTAATAGGATTGTAAAAAATAATGGAGTATTAATGTGGAATGAAATCCCAATCTTAGGATATATGAATGTAGTAATAAGATTTGCAATTACTATAGATATCACAAACATAACAACCAGGAGTCAACGCACGTATATATGGCATAATACCAAAGTTGTTTGGGATGTTAGTATTGGAGCAAGGAGAGATCCTATCACACATCATTGTGGTTATTGCACCCTACAAATTTACTATAACAACAATTAGTTAAAAAGACCCACATTGACATGTCATATATGTCACTATAATTGTAAGAGTTAGAATTATTTTGAAATTCACATAGATAACAATTACAAGTAAAAAAAGACCCACAAATAATGACATTCACATTCTCAGCAACGTTAATACAAGAGGATTGTATCACATCAATTTAAGCCTCTGCAACCAAAACTCATCTTCTAGTTTGACAAATATTTGGGTGTAGGGAGTGTCTCGAAACAACCTATATTTTATAAATGTTATGTATGTGAGATTATTCACAATACATACTTGACATGTAGAAAAATAGGAGGAGAGTATTAATGTGGAACACAATCACAATAATGAGATATGCCATTGTAGTAGCGAGGTTTTTTATTTTTATTTTTAAATAGTTAAATAACAAAAATGATTATATTTTGTATTAGGAATTTGCTGTGGTTACATTGGTTTGCTTCATAATACAAAAACAAGGATTGTCATAGAGTTTGATGTTCAACAGTTATCCAAAAGTTTGTATTCCTAGATCACAAAATTTGAAATTATACTTCTCAAAGGATATCCAAAAACTTCTACTAATATATACTCCAAAAAATAAATCTAATATCAAACCTAATTTGCATAGCATAAATTAAATAAAGATATAATTAAAAACATCCTTGCTATGTGCTTAATCTTGTGCAACTGGTATGAGATGAGATTCTTTGTTTTCCATTTACAAATCAATATGCATTTGATTTACCATTTTGTCTTCTTCAAGCTTCCCAAGTCATGATCCTAAAGGCATTATAATGTTGGATGCGATAGATTGAGTTTTACCCATACTTGTATAACATGTCCCCATTAGTAAAACATGTCCAATGATATGGGTTTCTTCTTGAATGTGCACTTAACTAGTAACAATGAAAATTGAAGTCTCGTTGTTGAAAATGAGATACCCAGGATCCTATGAATTTCATAATTTTCATAGAGGGAACAACAATTATGGTGGAAATGGTGGCCAATGTTGTCCATTATCCAATGATTTTATGATATATTAACCCAAAAAAGGTCCACAATCAAACTTAATCTAATAGAGAGACCACAACACTCCCCAAACATTATATTTAACTCCACCAAACTAAAGCACATAGGACACAAGGCTCATAAGGCATCATGTTAGGATTATTGTAATCCTCCCTTGTACACTAGAGTCTAAATGTCAGTTTCCTAGCTTAGGAATATGTTTCCACTTCATTAGTGCCATGGAGAATTTATATGGGTCCCACCTACCACTTGATGCACTAGTATGCACGAGTTTAGGAGCTTTAGAGACCAATCCCTAGATTTTAGGAGCCCACAACGAGTCATGTGAGTCCCACCATTAGTTCACTCTAGTCTGTGTTCAATTATGCTCCGCTGGGACACATTCAATTCACCTTCAATTAGCCTAGTGCCACTTTTGCATGATTTAACGAGTTAGGTGCATTTGCTCACGTACCTTTGCCAGTTAATTGATTGTGAGGTGTTTTAGTTTTTAAGAGTTACACTAGTGAGCCTCCAATGGTGATTTTTCCATAGTTAGTGATTTCTAGAGTCAGTCCAAGTCATGGGATTTGAATCACTCCTAGAGGATTTGAATTCTCTCTATTGTATCATCAATGTATTACATTACTGCAACATATGGATCTACTACCAAGTACAAGGCTCAGTTAGTTGCAAAGGGGTATTCACAAGTTCATGGATTAGACTGCAATGAAACATTCTTCCCTGTTGAAAGAATGGATTCCATAATGATGGTTTTGGCCATTGCAACTTCGAAGAAATGGTAGGTACATCACATGGATGTGAAGAGTGCCTTCCTCCATGGTGACTTGGAAGAAGATATCTACATGAGACATCCCGAGGGGTATACTGAAGATTCATCCTTGGTTTGAAAACTAAGGAAATATCTATATGGGCTCAAGCAATCCCTAAGGGCATGGTATGCCAAGATGGATTCCTTCTTACTGCCATAGAAGTTCAAAAGGTGCAAGTCTGATTGCAATGTTTACATGCACTAGAAGGGAGGTTGCTTACTATTGATTGTATTGTATGTGGATGACTTTCTCATTACTGATGGTTCAGTTTTTGGATTGAGTAACATCGAGTGATCCTTGAGCAAGGCATTCTCCATGACATATCTAGGATTGCTAAGGCAGTTTATAACTTTATTGGCCTTGAAGTGAATTAAAAAGATTTTGGGATCATGATTACTTAGTCCAGATACATAGGCGATTTTATCAAGAGGTTCCATATGACAGATTGTAAAGCATCATCCTTCCCCTTCGTATCTAGCATCAAATTGGAAAAAGGTGGTTCTACATCCCTAGTTGATAGTACTCTCCACAGACAGTTGATTGGTAGAATATTGTACCTTACTCATTCAAGACCAAACTTTTCATATGTTGTGAGTGTTATTGCTAGGTTCATGCAGGAGCCACATGAGCTGCATTGGAAGGAAACAAAGTGCATCTTGCATTATGTGCAGGGTAGTAGAGAGTTTGGGATTCACTATTATGCTGGTGCTTAGTTATATCTTGTTGGTTTTATTGATTCAGACTGGGCTGGAGACAATACTGACCAAAAATCTACTTTGGGATTTGTGTTCATGTTGGGATCTTGGCCAATCTAATGTTCAAGCAAGAAGAAAGTAACTCTTTCCCTCTCTTCAGCTGAAGGAGAGTATTGAGGAACTATACATGCAACTATTCCGAAAGTTTGGTTACATGGGATTCTGACAGATTTTGGCATTCACACTTCTCCTTAAGTAGTAATTTTCTGTGATAATCAAAGTGCAATTAAAATTTCCAGTGATCTAGTACATAACCAGCGGACCAAACACATAAAAGTCCATATGCACTACATTCAGGAACTAGTGCATAGTAAGACTATCATTCTACAATACTGCCCTACAAAGGAGAAGGTTGCAAACATATTCACAAAATATTTCATTGAAATGAGATTTGTCTATCTCAGATCTCTTCTTGGAGTGAAGGTTTGATTCAATGTTTTGATTCCTAGTCCACTGTTCATTTTGAGGGGCGTTTTTTCCCATGAGGTTTCCCCATTTCCTTGCTTTATTGAGCCGTTACATTTTTGCATTAGATTGTATGGGTGACCTTTGGTCTCGATTTCCAGGGACCAGGTTATCCAAGTTTGGATTAAGGGGGGGTGTTGGGATTATTGTAATCCTCCCTTGTCCACCATAGTCTAAATGTCAATTTCTTAGATTAGGAATATGTTGCCACTTCATTAGTTCCATGGAGAAGTTATCTAGGGCCCACCTATCACTTGATGCACTAGTCTACGTGAGTTTAGGAGCTCCAAAGACCAATCCCTATATTTTAGGAGCCCACACTGAGTCATGGGAGTCCCACCATCGGTTCACCCTAGTCTGTGTTGAGTTATGCTTCGATGGGCCACATTCAGTTGACCTTTAGTTAACCTAGTGCCACTTTTGCATGATTTAAGGAGTTAGGCGCCTTTGCTCACCTAGCTTGTCTAGTTAACTGATTGTGAGGTGTTTCAGTTGCCTGGATTTATACTAGTGAGCCTCCAGTGTTGATTTTTCCACAGTTAGTGACATTTGGAGTCAATCCAAGTCATGGGATTCGAATCACTCCTAGAGGATTCAAATTCTCTCTATTATATCATCAATGTAGTACATAGAGGTTAATGATTATTTAGTTATGGTATGCTGTCAAATTATTGCCTCTTGCCTGAATAATTTCCACCATGATTGTTTGGCGATTGTTGCACTGAAATTCTTCCTCATTCATTCTTCTTTCACTGTGAGGTTCAATCCAACCTACTGATCATGTGGCTTTGTTAATTTTACACATCAAAGGAACACATTTAGTGGATGGGGGATCAAAATCCCCTAAAAAAACCAGATTTACAAAAGACCCAACCCAATCCTAACAAAAATAACAATTCCTCCCTAAGCCATTGTCAATCCCCCTACCATTCTTTAGTGCTTCATTACATTCATAAGAAATTACTTCCAGACAAACTAAGAATTCAAAACAGTTTAGACTTATTAAGTTGATTGGGAAGAGCAAAGTCCATGCTTGGTTGAAACACATATGAGATATAGGGCTCAATATATGCAACAACCAAATTGCCCCCGACACTGTAGGAATCCGATAAAGGAAGAATTCATGAAATTGCAATTTGGAGTGCTCAAATCGTGATTTCGATGATTTGGTTAGTTTTAACATCCGACATGTATTGTAGGACAGGTAATTGTGATTGTTGAAATTGCATAATTGACCAAATAGCAATTTTTAGGGGCAATTTTGACCAGTTTTAACAAAAAAAATATGCAAAAAAAGGGTGTTTTAGTTGTTTTTTATCCTACGCGGAGATACACCTGTAGTCTCTAGCCGACCTCACTTGAACTATCAACATAAATCTTCTCTAAATACATAATCCCACCTACATATCACTTTTTAACCAAAAATAATTGATGAAGCCTACCTTGTATTAACGGTGGAGTGTGTTAAGGTACATTAGCATTTATCTCCATTAAAGGTCACTCACAATTATAGATTTTACCCCGTTCTTTGATATAATATGTGAAGGGCATGCAAGATCTTAACTTAACCGTCATAATTAATTATGTAAGGGTAGAATATAACCTTTTTTTAACCTTTATTACTCCACACCATTCTAGAGGCTTTGTTGACTAAGTCATTATCTTGCCTTTTATGCTTCTTAAAGACATGAAAGACCTCCATGGTTTTGAAGTGACAAACTTATTTTTGGATTTTGCGAATGATCTCAGAGATTTTGCCATCAAAAGCAATGGTCAATTGCCCATAATTTTTATAACAACTGCCAAATCTCCTATGACTATAATTTTATTAATGTAGGTTGGATCTCGGATGTTCAACCCTTAGTATAATGCTAGGGCCTCGACTTCGCTGTTTATTGCCTCACCTAGTCCTATTCATAATTTGTTTCTCGATTTCCATCAAGATAAAGGATGACGACTCTGTGCATGCCACCCCTCAGTGTATTAGTGAGTCATACAAGGATTATGGATAACACACAAATAGCGAAGCACACCGGAGTTTTAAAAGTAAGAGTAGTGATTAATATAACATAACATATGCAAAAAAAACCAGCAAATGAAATAATTTTTTGATCTCAATTATGTTGGACATAATTTAACCTCAAAGGCTTTTCTCGATTGGTAAATGTTGTCATGCGAAAGGCATCTTAACTTTTAATATTAAGACTATTATTCTTTTTCTATCCCTTAGGATGCTTAATATATCTAAGATTGAAATAAATATAGATTAATTTTGAAGATATTTTTTCATTACTATAAAATGTAGTTAATCCAATTCGGCTAACTAAAGTATCTAGTTTTTTTTTTTTTTGTTGACTAGGGGAATCGGCAACTGGGGATGGGCTGGTACTCGCGTNAGGGATCCAATCCCGCTACCACTATAACCCTAGGTGCAACCACATGGTCCGAACCATGGTGCACGGGTAAATTTGGGGGGATTTGAACATGAGACCTTCCATTTACAAACAATTCCACTTTACCACTTGCTTTGCCCCCCACGGGCTAACTAAAGTATCTAGTTAGTCCAATTGGACTAACTAAATACTTTATAGTAACGAAGAAGTATCCTATATTGGTCCTAAAGTTACTTTTGATTGGACAAAAACTCATCTTTCTTGGACATAAGCCAAGACATAGAGGCATCTAGTAGGAGTGGAAGTAAGGCCCTTCAAAAACTCATCTTTCTTGGACATAAGCCAAGACATAGAGGCATTTAGTAGGAGTGGAAGTAAGGCCCTTATATAGCGATGTATAGCCACCCGGGGATTTGACCCCAAGACATGCTGCTCACAACTTACAACACTCAACCACTTGAGCTAGCCCATCGAGCTAAAGTATATAGTATATGTAACCCCTCAACTTTATTTGATGATAATAATAATAGCCAATTACTTTATCTAACAATTATTTTAAGAATTTTAATTCAAGATCATATTTTAGCCTGACATCAATTTAAGACAAAAAAATTTTAATTTACCAAATTAATATATAAAACAAGAATTTTAATTTAAAGTCATAATTAAGGTGCCATCAATTTGGTGTTTGTGAAATATTAGCACTTATATATCAAGAAGCAACACATTTTTCGTTTCTTAATCATGAATCGTTAAGGTCACTCATTCTATTATAATAATATAGATTACTTAAAATATAGTATTTTTTTGTTTAATTAATTGGTAATAGAGTTATATGAGAAGTTATTCACAGAAGCTACCGGCTTATAGGAAGTTAAAAGGAAGTTGATTTTTTTAGTTACAGCTAAACAATCTAGGCGGTTACGATTCAGTCTTATTTGAAATGTCGCTGAGAGCTGAAAAAATGTGGATGACGGTTTGGGCAAAAACATGGACAATTTATCACCGTCATCGCCAGAAGATTATCTGTGGAACGCTCTTTGGAGGGAACGTCTCATCGACGCAGACTCTCTTCCCACCATTATTCTCCACTGTGAACGATCTTCTCCGTCAGATGCCGCGGAACTTCTCCGTGTAAGTATTGTTCGCGCAAAATCCTAATTTTCGGGTTTCAAAAATTAATTTTGCTGGCTATCAATTCTCTCAGAATGATACTCATATTAGTAATTACAGTGGACAGTGGATAACATGCTGAGTTTATTTTTTAAAATTCTGAGTTATTCTCTTCAATTACAGCCTAAGATATCATAATTTAAGAAGTCGAAGTTTATTTAGTTTTGTGTGTGTAGACATTACTTTAATTGTGATCTCACTGGGTTTTTGCAATGTCTTTTTATACTCTGAACATGTTCCAGAAAAGAACTATATGCACATTGCATTGTATTATGGAAAATAGACTATTATATGCTCAAAGATGGGGAACTGAAAGTAGGAGATGCTGAATATTATATGCTCGAAGATTGGATTAAAATGTAGGGAGATGCAAAATATAAGGTTCTTTCCAGAAATATAGTAGGAGCAATGGAGTAAAATATTTGAAACTAGGGTCTTGAGAGTTGGCCTGATAGGCTTTTACTGTTCACTTTCCTTAGAGTGTGGCAACTGGAAATATAGTATAAATAAAGTTTATGAAAGACCGAAGAAAAGTTTGTGTGGTGTTTTCGCAATATAGAATTTATCAAGGGCCTTGTACACTCCTTTCTAGTAGGAGACAATTACGTTATGCAAGGATCCTTTCAAGTAGGATAGGACTCTTAAGGGCTTTGATAAAAATATTTATTGCCAAATCACATTAAATTTTATTATTTCAATCCTAACATTATTGCTTTATTTATACTGTTATTTTTCTTGATATGAGTATGCCGAGGAGGGTGATTTGGTAGAAAAATTGTAAGTGGCTAATGCAATCCTCCCGAGCAATGGTAAGAAAGCAGGTGCATAATAAGCATGGAGTTACATTGATCCCTGAGCTTTACAAATTCAAAATGAATAAATCTATAAATACTGCAAAGGTCAAACCATAAATGTGATATTTGATGTTCCAAAACTGCCTATCTGAAAAAGAAAGTAAAAGAAACAGAAATAAACCAACCAAATAAGGGACACTTCAATCATGCACATGAAATAACAATAATCACCCGACCAAAAGTAGCTGAAAATGAGACAGAATTCCTCCTTTAATATGTTCATCAAATACCTAGATTTGTGACCACTTTCTCTATCCAAATGGGTCCATCTTAGCACTTTAAATAGAAATCTTTCCATGGATTTTTAACTTATCATCTAAAAATACATATTTCTAATAATTGTTTATTGTGATCCCAAATAGTTTATTCTCATATGCATATTAACCATTCACCTAAAGCAGAATTACAGAATTATAATATTGCTAGAGCATAACTATAATTTTGCTTACTTATTGTAAAACTGATCTCTAACAATAGCTAGAAAGCAACATGCTACGCAACACCTAAAGATAAAGAGATCCTATTCCTTCAAACACTCTTTGTTCAAATAGTTGAACCACAATGCTTTTTTCTAGGTATATGAAGCTTTGATCATGTATTTACTAATTTAGTGCACAGGTTCTCTTCATGATATTTTTCTGAAAGCTCTGGCATAAGTCTCTACAGTCACAACCCCTTACTTTTCCCTTTCACCGAGTCCTATGTAGCCCTTTCCTTGCATCTTGATTTTCTTTAACACTTTCTTATCATTGGTACCTTGATCATCCACTTTAAAATACACAA
Source organism: Pseudotsuga menziesii (assembly GCA_001517045.1). NCBI lineage: Eukaryota > Viridiplantae > Streptophyta > Pinopsida > Pinales > Pinaceae > Pseudotsuga > Pseudotsuga menziesii. The sequence continues at coordinate 137,876 of LPNX010558903.1, forward strand.
GTTCAAGATTTATTATGAAAAGTGGATCGTGTGACATTGCTTTCAATACCTTCAACTTTGTTTTTTTCTAATTGTACCTTGCTGAATGCCTGTCATTTTGGTTAAGGATCCATTTCCTCAAATAGTTGGTCTTGAGTTCTTGTCAGATCCTCCCTCTCATGTGTTGATTTGTCTTTACCAATCTTGACAAAAAAAAAGATAATATATCATAAGTATATTAATTATCTTCATTTATTAAACTGAAGGATATGATTTTGAGGAAGGAAATGGATACCATAGGTAATTCATCCATTAAAATTTCATCATACCTACCAAATTTTATGTCATCAAAAGCAAGATGATCATTGTATACCTGACTACCAAAAATGAGATTTTGAGCATAGTTACCAAGTTTGAATTCAAATTTGAATTCAAGGTAGGCACGATACAGAAAAAATTGCTGTAATTTTCTTTTTAAATACTACAATTGCCAGCGGAAACCCAACCCTGGGCCTGGTGACAATAATATGGGTGCAGTACCATAAACATAAATAACCTCCAATCCTTGTTCAATATCGGTCAACTGTAGAACAGTCACAGATGCAAATTGATATGATATCACAATAGCTGTCCACACAATTTTGTCAACAATTTTTTTCAATAGAGCCGCACGTGCTCTTTCATTTTTGACTAATAAAATAGGTACATTATGAAAATATATGAATGGTGGAGAATGTGATGAGGCAGGTAATGTCTTGGAGAGTTATTGTAAAGACTGAGGAGAATGAGACTGAGGAAATGTTCTCCTTGTCGTTATCTTTACTTCTGTGAGAAAAAATGAATACCTGCACAGTTAATGCAATGAATTTACTATTGTCAAAGCCAAACAGAGTCTGAAATGCAGATCGACCTCTGATTTGACCACATGCAGTGTTATCCAAAATACAGGCTTTCATACCATTTATTGTCTCTAAAGTTTTTTCTATCTATGGATAATTATGTCTGCTGGGTGGTGCATGGGCTGAGGATGAGGAAGGAGGAAGTTACTGTCTTCTTTGCTCCCAAGCATATTGCTGATTCCCCTGTTCTACCAAAATGAGCATATTCTATTTAATATAATATTTAATAAAGATTGGTTGAAAAGGTCATCTTATTTAATGTGCACTGAGATTGTTTTTGCAATTATTTTCTTAAACATGTATTTGGGTTGCAGAATACTATTCAAGGGAATGGTGAACATGTCATTGTTGAATACCTTCACAGGAGATCTCTTGGAAGCGTATATAACAGCAACAATGATTCTCTGGACAAGCCTATGCAAGTCTATAGGAAGTCTGAGGTATCTTTAACTAGCTCATCCCCTGGTAAAAACAGGAAGAAAGTCATACAAAGCAAACAAGCTACAGAAGGAATTAAAGCTACTGATAGAACATATGAGCAGATTGGAGTTGGTAAGAGGTCGAGGGATAATAGAAAGGAGCATCGACTAGAAAGAGAGGAACACAGCGAAGTTTCGCATGGGGACCGACCCATAAAACGTTTCAGAGGGCCTTCAGAACAAATTTCAGGATCAGAAGAGAAAGGAAAATTTTTAAAGAATAAACTTCTAGTGTACGACCGCAATGAAAATTCACAGACAACTCTTATTGATGATCAAAGTGATTACTTCAATACTGAGCAGAATTCTTGGTTATCATCTGAGGTATGTATTGTATTCTATTGTAACCAGTGTTCATTCCAAAGCCAGTGGATAATTATTCCACTATGTGGAAATATACATTGATTCTCTATCTAAACATAACTGCATATAACTTTAATTATGTGGATACAAAGCAATTTTGTAAAAGTGAGAACCTAAGTATAAAGTTTATTTGAGTACTTGTAGTGAATGCTTACCAAGCACCAAAACAAGAAATATGCTTTATGTGTGTTAACATTTATATTTCCCTGGATATGATGTGGATGCTCTTTCCTCTATATTGTTTTCTTGAGTGAAAGCTGGAAGCCTACTGTTTTGGCCATCTGTGTGATCAAGCTTTTACTGGACTTATATTTGAAGCATTTTAACTAGGAAATATTTTTTATTCTTTATTATTTTGCCCTACTGCCAAAGTTATGTGACGTGTCCCTTATTTTGATAATGTGCACTTTGTTGCTGCAGAGCAGACGAGTTTTTGGCATCAATTCTTACTTTTTCCAAACTTTTCAGTTTTTTCATTGGTCTGTTTCCTAGACATTTGAGCTTGCGGTGTGTTGGTGTGTTTTTACCTCATGGGTTTCTTTTTACCTTGCAACATAGGAACTTTGTGTCTGGCTTGCATTTTATGCACATCAATCTAACTGAGCAGTTGATCTATAACCATGGAATCTAACTACATTGGGGTGACAGGGGAAGAAGGAGCTGCAGAGAGAGGAACTTGAGAAAGCTAAAAATATAAGTCAGAGAGGAAAAGTCCTGTCGTTGGATCCAGCTGGTAGAAAGGTGGGGTTACTAAAGTTATTAACCTGTCTCATGTTCATTCTCTCTAGCATATTTCAGTGGGTTGTATTTACTAAATTTAAAAGGTAGAAATTGGTAAGTGCAAAAGGAAGGCCGTGCTGAAGTGGATGGAATTGTAAGATTTTTCTAAGAATCAATCAAACTTTGAATAAGCTATAAGATTAGATATTCTAGGACTCAATATTCATGGAGAGTATCTATTATCTCAACTCTTGGATTTTTCTTTGAGAATGAACAGAAATAATGGTTGAAAAGTAAATGAGACTCTTATTAATGTAGAGTGAGATGACAATGGCTTTTGCTGGTGAATAATCTGGTGCCTTAAGATGTCAACAATTGTAGCGCTTGACTTGATTTCTCAAATTTAGGATGGTATTCCTAGAATCTTCCAAAACTATATGTGAGCATTTGCTACCCAGATCTCTTGCTTTACTTGTTATATTGCTAGCCTTTGCCAGTTCCATTACTGAATTACAGTTTAATGCAATGTTCCCCCAAGTTTCTGGGAAGGGGGAGCGTGGGAGCGGGGAAACCCACATTGGGGACGTGTGGAGACCACCCTTAAAACGTCGAGGTCATAAAAATTATAAAAAATATAAACATTATAAATCCCGCCAATAACAATTTATCCCGTGTAAATACAGTTTAAGCTGCTCTCTGTAAATACGATCTAATTCTTCAATGATTCAACACACTTCAACATTGTGTGAATCCATGGGATAGATGTTGTAATGGGGAAATGTGACGAGAGGACCCTATTTCTTCATGATTCTAAAGGGCATCACATTATTTGAGGCTTTCAAGTCTAACATACCAAGAGTGAACTATTAATCCTATATTGGGGTCTCGTTCATCAATAGTACACTGTGCCCCCTTCCTAGGATTTTAGCCCTTGTCTCTATCTTGATTCTCGTAGTTGATCCTCAAAGGAAATTACTTGACACCCTACAATTTTGATGAAACTTCCTAAACCAAGCATTAAACTAAGGTAGAACTAGAAAAAATTTCCCATGCTTAATAAGTGATTTTGCTTGACTAAAGGGTACATTTTGATTAAGGTCATGATAGAGGAGTTCAACAATCAAAACCGCCAACATCAAGGTACATATAGAGGTAAATGTGCTTGATTAAATGACAATCCCTTAACCTCATACATGATAAAATCCAGTGGAACCATTGCAATTCTGCAAATCCTGAAAACTGTTAAGTCTATTGAATTTTGAATGGATCTCAAATTCTACTTTTTGCATATTAACTCTGATGAGGTTGGAACCACTCTAAACATCCTGAAACAATTAATGGTAATGTTAAAAATTTAAATACTACTTTTACTTTAAGAATTTAATATTACCATTACTACCGGAGCGCCTAGGAGCCCCCCACTTCACCGATGCATGCTTCAAAACAAGGGGACAAGCTCCCCCCTGCGTTTCCTCAAGTTTCTCCAAATTGGGGACGAGGAGAAACATTTCGCTAGGAGCCCCCAAGTTCTCGCGGCATGGGGAGCGAGGGGGGCACATCCCCAACGCTAGGGAACACGTCCCCGTGTAACACAGGTTTAATGAGAATATGTTTCATTTATGACTTTCTTTTCTTAATTTGAGATCCTTCCCATTTATTCCTAGTAAAAAATAATATTATTTTTATATCATTGTCTGAGCAGGTAATAGCATGTACAACATACAAACCTTCATTTCCATCTATCCCTCATTTCCTTAGGTTCACAAGTAGGAAAACCTAGAGCATGGGAGTACTCGATAGATTCGTATTGTTAATAACATCCCGTTGGAAACACATCCATACAGAAACTGTAATCCCCTAAGTCACATGACACGAGGACACGAAAATACGAGTATTCGACACGAGACATGATGACCCTGGAAATAGGACACGGGGGACACGTTTTTTATATATATATATTAAAAAAATACATAAAGATCTACATTTTTTAAAAACTAGAAGTATATACAATGTACATCAATCATAATATCATTCAATTGAAATATGACAATGATGAATCAATAATAAAATTATCAATGAATCATGAACTTTGAACCACAAACTACATATTCGATATTTCCGATTAAACTACAAAAATCAAAATGTATTACATAGATATCGAGAGAATGCCATTGACAAATACAAAATAGAGTAGATAGTAAGATACTACTTAGTACTAAGTCTAGTATCTACAATACTACTAGATACAAAATGAAAATACTAAATCGCCACATGGAAAAATATCATAGCTCATCAATGGTACTAGCCACTGTCAATTATCCTCCTGTTGCTCCATGTCAAAATTAGCATTACTATCGTGGCTCTTTCCTCTATCCTCCTCCTCCTCTATACCCTTTTTGATGAGACACATGTCTAGAAATCAGGACATGTTTTTGGCAAGTGTCCGACACATGCTGGAAAGTGTCCAGATTTTGGGACACGAAAATTTTGGTGTCGGACACGTATTGGGGCAAGTGTCGTGTCCGACACGTGGAATACGGGAAACGGGCCCTATTTGGAAGTGTCCTGTTACTTAGGTAATCCCTTAATCCTAACAACAGGCTCAGTGCTGAAACTTCTGTTCACAAATTATCAAATTCCTTTCCATGCTGATAGAGTTTATCTGTTATCTGCAGGATCCCTTGGGTACTGATTAACTGCCCTGTCATCCACAAGCATGCTTCAAAACAGGGGGACAAGCTCCCCCCTGCGTTTCCTCAAGTTTCTCCAAATTGGGGACGAGGAGAAACATTTCGCCAGGAGCCCCCAAGTCCTCGGGGCATGGGGAGCGAGGGGGACACATCCCCAACGCTAGGGAACGCTTCCCCGTGTAACACAAGTTTAATGAGAATATGTTTCATTGATAACTTTCTTTTCTTAATTTGAGATCCTTTCCATTTATTCCTAGTAAAAATAATATTATTTTTATATCATTGTCTGAGCAGGTAATAGCATGTACAACATACAAACCTGCATTTCCATCTATCCCTCAATTCCTTAGGTTCACAAGTAGGAAGACCTAGAGCCTGGGAGTACTCTGCCTATCAATCCTGATAGATTCATACTGTTAATAACATCCCGTTGGAAACACATCCATACAGTAACTGTAATCCCTTAATCCTAACAACAGGCTCAGTGCTAAAACTTCTGTTCACAAGTTATAAAATTTCTTTCCATGCTGATAGATTTTATCTGTTATCTGCAGGATCCCTTGGGTACTGATTAACTGCCCTGTCATCCACAATTTTTTTGGTGCGAGGTGCTGAAGTGCTTCAGCAACCTTGGACTCAAGATGTTTCACTTTGTTGAAAATTCTGTTTTTCAAATTATTGATATATCCTTGAATCTGATGGATGTGTGTGTAGTGGACATAATTACATAATTAAACCTAGTTAATGAATAGGGACCTCCTCCCAATGGTCATCAGCAACCTTGGACTCAAGATGTTTCACTTTGTTGAAAATTCTGTTTTTCAAATTATTGATATATCCTTGAATCTGATGGATGTGTGTGTAGTGGACATAATTACATAATTAAACCTAGTTAATGAATAGGGACCTCCTCCCAATGGTCATATCCCTTCCTTCGTGACCAAACTGTAGTTGGGGAATGTGTTCTTAGTTCTTTGATGCCTTTTTCATAACATTTCCTCATTATTTGAGAATCTGTTCCACATTCACTAAGGAAGCAATTTATTTTATCATCATGGCATACATATTTCTTCTATTCATCTCATTAAGTGTCAATGTCATGGATGTTCGGAGTCATAGCCTTTTTGCTTCATAGAACAAGATAACGTGCTGCTGGTTGATGGCCATGGTTAATACGAACATGTATTGATATTTGACTTGTGATGTAGAGGCATCAGGGAAAAAACTATAGTTGTTTTGGAATGTATTCAGAATTCTTAGATGCCCCTTCCATAACATTTCCCTCATTATTTGGGAACATGTTCAACACATAAAGGAAACAATTTGTTTTATCATTATGGCATACATATTTCTTCTATTTCTCTCCTTTATTGTCAACATCTAAAATGATAATCCCTATGACATAGTCTAGTTAGAAATTGGGGCACGTCCTCTTCGTCTCGAGACTATTGTCAGACTGGTCTCCCTCTTCTACATGTTATGATCTCTCGTTGAGATAGCTTCGGGGTATGAGTGGTACCTTGTCCTTGCTTTTTGCTCATCTGAGGAAATTGCTTCCACTTATACAGGCCTTTCCCCTAGATGACAACATTGTGGGTTTTTCAAGAACTTCTTTGCTCCTCCAGTTTGACTTTCCCCTCTTTTCAAGTATTCTTTTGTTGCACTTTGCCACTTCCGACCTTCCAAACAGGGCTTGAACATGGTGATGAGAGATGACATTACAAACAATACATATAGATCGCCTAGATCTGTCTTCCGAAGGACTCAGTAGCTTGGCCCTTTTTAACCTTTCACTACTTATATTTGAGGGATGGCCTAGTTATCAGACTTGAGTACACTTGAAAGCCTTGGATGCATTGTCCAAGGATACCATCAGGCCAACTTACTGACCACCATATTCTGAGATCCGAAAGGATCTATATGATTTGTCATCTACAAGACATCGAGTTGAGTATCACCTTATTTTCCAGTGTTACATGTATTATGAGATCAGAGAGTGGTTCCATTGCCTATACAAAGATTTGGGGGAGTAGATCCTTCGTTATTTTGCTCATGTATCTAGACCAACGATGCTTAGTTTTATTCTTGAGGAATGTCCTTGACCTTAGGAGACAAATTTTACAGAGTTTTACCAAGATAATCCCTGTTAGATGTTGATAGTACAACATCATGAGTCATTCTTCAAACTTGTGAGTAATATCATGTCGGCCTTGTGAGTCATATCAAGTCTTCTGTATCCTCATATGATTGAGGTGGTGATGTTGTATAGTAAAGCTTGTGAGTAATATCAAGACTAGACTTGTGAGTAATATCAAGTCAAATATTCTCATAGAAGGTACCCTATGATAATGGATCTCCAATTGTGGAGATGATCTTGTGTTGTATCAAGACTGTGGACCTCCATTTGTTGAGGTGGTTATACTATGTGATATATTGCTAGTTATGGTCACTTAGTGCTATAAGTATCTTTTAGGGCTTAGCTACCCCTAGAGTGAATCACTTTAACATATATGATATGACTATATGGCCCAGGGTAATATAATGATCATCAATATGTATGGAATAATTCTTTTGAGTATGATATGATAAGATGGATAAATAATGCACATGTGTTGATTTTTCCTGAGCAGCATCGAGAGCCATTCTCTTAGGAGAATGGGGACATTTGGTCATGGACCAGGATGTGGAACCAATCCAGCATTGGGGGACTCAACCTTGAGTTGAGTAGCCATTCTGTTGAATGGAGACATCTGGTTAGGGACTAGGATGTGGAACCAGTCCAACACTGGGGGACTTAGCCTAGAGCTGAGTGACCATTCTGTTGAATGGGGACATTTGGTCAGGGACCAGGATGTGGAACTAGTTCATCACTGGGGTACTCATCTTAGAGCTGAGTGACCATTCTTTCAATTGAGGCACTTGGTTAATTACCAGCAATTTAACCTAGTTCGGGACTAGGGACTCAACTTGGGGATGAGGGCCATTCTCCGGGAGAATGGAGGCACTTGGTCTATTACCAAGTATTTGACCTTGGGTGAAATTATGTAGCCTATGGTTGAGGCACCTGGTATGTTACCAAGATATCACTATAATCCCTAGACTAGGTTTGGGCATGTGAGACACTTTGACCCTCGATCTGTGGGATTTGTGATCTTCTCCAAGGCTTAGCTACCATTGGTTAAGACACCTAGTACCCTATCTTGGTGTCGCATAGAGTGTGAGATAAAAGCATTAGTAATTCTCTCCGTTTATGATGATGTACTTTGAATGGGGATGAAGGACCACCTTGACCACTTGTTTTGACCACAGGGCACTTGAAGGAGGCTAAAGTAAAAGTAAAAAATACATAAAGACCCTTAGTACCACCAAGGAGCCAAAGTGAAAGTGCAAAAAGACCTTAAGTACCACCAAAGGTAAAAGTCAAAGTAATAAAAGAATAAAAGAATATAATTTGGTTCTTTTGGTGTTTGGTCCACTTACATGTGACTCAAAGGATATAAAAGAAGATCAATCCATTTCATTTTGTCACACACACTTGCTCATGATCTCACAGCTACTCAAGGATGTTTCTCGTTGGTTTTGAAGAGAAGGCTATTTTGTGGTTATGCCCTAGCATGGAGGATTCTAGCTAGGGCACCCACACTTATTGAAGTTAAACCCTAAACTAGGGTTTCACCAACAAAGAGCAGCAACAACAACATTTACTCTTTCTTCATGCGCTAGGGTTTCACCTTAGCCCTCTTTACCTTCACGACTACCTTCAGACTCTTCACGGGCAGGCTTAGGGCAGCCTTCTCAAGATCTGCATGATTATTTGATTATCATATGCTTTTACAAAATTGGATTTTGTTTCATTTCAATTTGTATTCTTGGGATTAGGAATGATGTTATGGTATAAACATGATTAAAAGCATATGCTACAATCTTTCTATTTATTGGTAAATAGAAAAAATCATGTTATGTTTAAATTAAGAAGAATAAGGGTTTGCATAAATCTTCATGAGATCTAAACATAAGACTGATATAGAACTGCAAAATATTACCTGAAATATGAATGGGGTTTCGTCAAAACATTGATTTAATGTGTACATAACTATATGAACCACTACAATTACATTGAAGTATTCATGTGATTAAAGTTCATGAGATATGGTGATACCGAAACATTGGTTAAATTGTTTTGCATGCTAGTTTGTTGTTTGTCATTTTATTGAAATGACTAGATTATGCAAGGTTGCTAATAGCTTGATTGAATTTGTCTTGTAAGGAAAAACTATATGCCTTGACCTATAAGTAAAAATGACATGTATTGAATGAGGAGTAATTTCGATGGCTGATCCTGAAATAGAGCTGGATGTTGTGAAGCAAGAAGCTTTGGGTAGCAATTTGGGAGGTTCCTATGTATTAGGAAGAAGACATAATAGAAGCCCTAATACTATTCTGACAGAAGTAAAGACTCTTGAAGATAATTAAATTATCTTATTTACATTCATGTGTCAAAAAGAGCTTCAGACATAGATGAGCATGAGTCTCCATGATGGAGAACCCAAATTATGATTCTCACATCCTGATGGTAAGAGGGAGTAGCTAGATTCGCTAGCTTTTAAAGAAACTAGTGAAATTGGTTGATGTATCTTCTGTTAAGAGGAGACATGCATGATGCTCATATTTAGAAAGAAGTTGAGAACTGTATTCAAGAATCTTATTATGGTTCTTGTGATTAGTGGTGTGGCAGTCACCATATAAGATTTTCCTCGGTTAAGGAAAATATGCAATAGAGTTTTTGAAGAGGTTCAGGATTATAGACTGTAATTCCATGGTCATACATATGAAGATAAATCTAAAGTTGATAATTATTATTTCATATTTGGAGGATCTCAAGTCAGTCGAGATGTATCTGGTTAGTCACAGGTCCCATGATCGGTTATATGCTTTACAGTCTATACATATACATGTACAAACAAAGCATGTGTTGTGATATCTACTTGGTACAAGTGTATGTGGACTCAAATATGTCTCGAACAATGGAATAAAGATTCTGACTAGTATAGTGATTGAGGAAAGATCACATATGTTGCTCCAGATAGAGCATGTTGTAAAGCATTAAAGCTTTATGAGGTCCCTAGTCAGTTATATCCGAAACATGGTACATATCCATAGATGAGCATTGTCAGCATTCTTACTAAGCCTCTGTTTGGGACAAGCTTAGTATAGTACAAAAAAAATCCTCCAGTTGAAGAGGGAGTATTGACGTGCCTTCATAGGCGACAACAGATAAAGTCCCCGCCAGTTAGTCATGGCACATGTTAGTTTTACAAGATTATAGTAGTATAACTTAATTGCAAATAAACAATAGGATCACTAGAAGAAAGACAAAGCACATAAACAAAGAACACAAGAATTTATCTTGAGAAACCCAATCGGGAAAAACCTAGCAAACCTTCGTATAAGGATAATGTCAACTAAGAGAAGAGAGAAGAAGAAAGAGAGAGAGAATATCTCTCTAAGGTACAGCCCGATAAAACACTCTCCTTGACTACAGTAGCACACCTTTCTATTGGAGCAACTTGCTGTGAGTGGATGAAATAATGAGGGGCGCCTCCTATTTATACTGATTTTCCAAGTGAAGAATTACTAGGGCTGACTTGGTAGTTTAACTAGGGTCGACTTATCTTGGGGAAACACAAAATAATTTTATTTTTATTATTTTCTTGTGTGTTCTTTCCGAGGGTTTACATTGAATCTTTCTAGGTTTTACATGAGTGATTACATCGGTATAATCTCTTGTAGGAGGTACAAGGAAATACAATACAAGTACAATAAGAATAACTTCTGAAGTTGCACAAATTCCAGCACTCCCTCTCAACAAGGAAGGTATTCTTGTGATATGGTCATCATTAGCATCATGAACATCTAGGTCTTCTTCTGTACATCTCATATGTCTCGATAATCTCTATACATACTGAAGGTTGTCAACACTGTCTCTGTGCGTCGAGAGGTGTCATCAAAATCAGATCCACTCGGTTTGTTGGTAGATCTATCAACTCTGCAACTCTACATAGTCTGTTGGAGAGTACTCATTTGCTATAAGTACGTCTCTACCCGAGAGCCAGGACATGCTTCACACGACCATCTACTATCAGTTCATCTCAAGTGTTGGTGGGAATTCTCCTACACCAAGTTGAGAACTAGGGCTAGTGGGAATTCTCCACACCAGGTTAAGAACCAAGACAAATAGAGGTCACCAGTGTACACGACCATCTACTACCAGTTCATCTCAAGAGCTGGTGGGAATTCTCCAAAAACACCAGGTTGAGAATTTGAACGTATAGTGGTCACCAGTGCACACGATCGTCTATGTCCTACCTGTCTCAAGATGCTGATGGGATTTCTCCCATACCTGGCTAAGAACCAGGGCGAGCAAAGGCCACCAGTGTACATGACCATTTGCAACCAGTTCATCTCAAGATCTGGTGGGAATACTTCAAAGAACACCAGATTGAGAATCCGAACATATAGTGGTCATCAGTGTACACGACCATTTGCTACCTACCCGTCTAACAATGCTGATGGGATTTCTCCCATACCTGGCTGAGATTCAGACAAGTAGAGGCACCAGTGTGAAAGCATCATAGATATCAGTCTCAACTTACTCTCTCCATGAGGGATGCATTTTTTTCTACTCCAAGTCTTTTGCGAAAGTATTCAAACTTTGTCCTGGGAAGAGGCTTGGTAAGAATATCTGTAGTCTGGTCATCTGTCGAAACATACTGTAGCTCGACCGCACCTTTCTGCACCATATCATGAATGTAGTCATATCAAATCTCTATATGCTTCGTCTTATCGTGAAATACAAGATTCATTGACATCTGTATACAACTTTGGTTGTCACAGTGAATCACAGTTGGTCCTGGAATCTGACCAATTAATCCAACAAGGAGTTTTTGAAGCCATACTCCTTCTCGAGCTGTTGCAGCGGCTACCATATACTCGGCCTTTGCGGTGCTAAGTGCTATTGAGGTCTGCTTCTTGCTACACTGGGAAATCACTGCAAAGCCCAAACTGAAGCAACATCCGGAAGTACTCTTCCTATCTGCAACACACCCGACCCAATTTGAGTCAAAAAATCCTTGCAATATCATATTACATCCTGAAGCATATCTGAGACCATATCCCATAGTGCCACGTAAGTATTTGAGAACATGTTTTGCAGAAACCCATTGAATCTACTTCAGATCACTCATACACTGGCTAAGAGTATTTACAACAAAACATATATTCGATCTCGTGTTTGTGACTCAATCATATCGGAATTTGTAGACTCCCGTTTCTTGAAATTTGCATCCATCGGGGTAGCCATGGACTCGTAGTCCAACATCCCGAATCTCTTCAAAATATCAATGGTGTATTTTCCTTGACCTAGGAAAATTTCTTTCTTCCTTTGCCATACTTCTAATCCCAAGAAGTAATGCATAAATCTAAGGTCCTTCATTTCAAACTCAGAAGCAAGCTTCTTCTTACACCATCCAATCGGTTTCTCATTTCTTGTGAGAAGCAAGTGGTCCACATACAAGACTAAAATCAGTGGCTCATCATCCATAATCTTGTAGTAAAGATTAGGATTTGCATCACTCTTGGTGAATCCCAAGTTTACCAAGTATTCGTCTATTCGTCCATACCAAGTACAAGGTGCTTGCTTGAGTCCATATAATGCCTTTCTCAGATTACATACGTGAGAATCTTTCCCATGGACAATAAACCCTTTTGCTTGTTCAATGTAAACTTGTCTCTCGATAATACCATTGAGGAAGGTGGTCTTTACATCCATCTAATGCAGCTTCCATCCCATAGCTGAAGTAATAGCAATTATGGTTTTGATGGAAGTATATCGAGCCACAGGAGCAAATGTTTCATCATAGTCAATTCCCTCTTTCTGAGAGAATCCTTTGGCAACAAATTTGGCCTTGTGTTTTTCAACGCTACCATTTGCTCTGTGTTTAATCTTGAAAAGCCATTTGGAGTTCACTACTGACTTCCCCTCAGGTCTTGGTATAGCCTCCCATACGTCATTCTTCATGATCGATTGGAACTCTTTCGTCATTACATCCTTCCAAACTTGGTGTCTGGATGCTTCTTCGTACGTGGTAGGCTCTAAGTCAATCATGTGACTACATAACTTGAGAATCTCTGAGGTCTTTTGCTTTCTCGATGGATTTTGTGTGGATCTTTGTGCCCTTCTGCATCCTGCAACGTCTGTTGTGCTCATTTAGGTCTTTTTTTATTTCCTGCCATATCTGTGGGAGCATCAACTGGCTTAAGTGGATCTATCTGTCCATTCTTTTCTTCAGACTCCCTCTTGACTTTTGGAGGGGAAGATGATCTCATCTCTTCATCATCATCGATCTCTACATTAGACCCTCTTCCTTTTTGGATAGCCATCTCTTCTTCAAAGGTCACATCCCTACTGACTTTGACCTGCCTCGATCCTAGGATGTATATTCTGTAAGCCTTTGAAGACTCACCGTATCCCACGAATGTTCCCTTCTTGCCTGAAGGTTCTAGTTTCGTCCTTTTATCCTTGGGCACATGAATGGAGATTGGGCAGCCAAAGATACGAAGGTGGCTCACTTCTGGCTTCACTCTTGTGAAGGCTTCTTCTAGAGTCACGTTCTTCAAGATTTTATGAGGGCATCTGTTTTGGATGCTTCTGCATAAGAACATCGATAGACTTTGGTCATGTATCATGGCTTTGGTTGATCCACAATTGCTCGATTCTTTCTTTCCACAACCCCATTTTGTTGAGGGTTGTAGGGAACTGTGAGCTCCCTCTTAATTCCTGCTTCCTTGCAGAAATCATTGATTTCTGTAGAGGTATATTCTCCACCATTGTCTGATCTCAGGATCTTAATTCTTCTTCCTGACAGATTCTTGACTTGTGCTTTGAATTCCTTGAATTTGCTAAGTACTTCCTCGGATTCCTTGGTCTTAAGGAAGTATATCCACGTCTTTTGTGAGTGGTCATCAATAAATGTTACATAGTAGTTGTAACCACCCAATGAACTAACCGTCATGGGTCTGCACAAGTTAGAGTGGATTAGATCCAATATTCCCTTGGATTTGCTTTCACTTTTCGAAAAGGAACCCTTGGTATTCTTACTAAGTGCACATCCTCTACATACACCATCATGGTCTACATGAAGCATTGGTAGACTTGTCACCATGTTCCTTAATGCGTGGAGAGCTTGATAGTTTAGATGAGCTAGTCTTCTATGCCATAGCTCATTGATGTTAGTGGAATCATGGACTAGGACTTGAGCTGGTAGAGTGCTCAGATGATACAAGCTTTCCTCCCTTACATCAATCCCTTTTGCTGTGTCCATGCTAGAATTCTTGTGCCATGCGAGCATGTTTCCATCTGCAAATGTAACTCTATATCCCTTGTCTTTTAAGGTGGAGATGGAGACAAGGTTTCTTTTCATATCAGGTACACACAACACATCATTCAGGTGTAGTAAGTCATTGGATTCCAACTGAAGAGATGTAGATATAAATCCTTTCACAGTGTAGTTGGCATCATCTCCAAGTACAACACAGAGATGGGATTCTTAATTTCTTTCTTAACAATTTCTGAAAGGTTCTCTTTATAACCAGTCATATGCTTGGAAGCACCACTATTTACAAGTCATGTATCACTAGTGGTGGGAACCGTACCTGATAATGCTGATATGAAGAAGAATTATGTACGATCTTCATTGCTTAGTTTCTTGTGATGATGACCATCTTCCACATCAGTTGTTGAAGCTTCATGCTTCCTCTTGTTTGAACTAAAACACTTGCTTGCATAGTGACCATATTTCTTACGCTTATAGCATTGTATGTGTGATAGGTCCTTCTTCTTTTCCCTTTGATATGGAGAAGAAATTGGTCTCCTATCCTGGTGCTTATGTTTGTGAAACTTCCTTCCATTTTCCTTTCCTTTCTTGGCATGAGTGATGAAGGCTTGATTCTCCTCAACTTGAGGACCATGGAGTCTTTGCCTTGCTGTAATCCTGGTCCCTTTTTGAGTGCAGTCTGCCCATAACTTGTCAAATTTGGGCAGCTTGGTTTGACCACTTACGGTTTGGATGGACTCCCAAGATGGTGGAAGACCATTTAGAGTGGTCATGACAAGTTGCTTTTCTTTAATGGTATCTCCAATGGACCTTAACTTGTCCTGGAGTTCAGTGATCCTCATGAAATATGAGGCAATTGATACGGATTTAATTATCTTTATATTTTAAAGTTAGTTCCTCAATGTGAGGGTCACATCGATGCTACTATGTTCAAATAATTTCTTAGGTTTTGAACATCTTCCTAGCTGTCTTGTTTTTTGAGATTTGCAGAACCAAGTGATCTTTGACTAAGGCTACTAGAATCCTTCTTGCTTTTGCATCACACTTCCTCCACTGGGACTTGGCTACTTCCACTTCTGGTTCTAGACCTTTCTCATTGATAAAATTCAAGAGATCATTTTCTTCTAGGATGAGAAGAACTCTAGGCTTCTAGGATATGAAGTTTGTAGCTCCACTAAGACGATCCTCAACCTTCATTCCAATCATCTTGTATGTAGATCTAAACAAGAAACCCTAGCAGGAGTTAGGTCAAAAATGAATTTTAGAATTTAGTGACACTAACCTTACAAATAGATGCGCCCTATCAAGGCAAGTTGAGGGAAGATGAGGTTGGGCCAAAACAATGGTGGGAAGCCTCTGAAACTTGATGCCCTAGTTTCTTCCTGCAATGACCCACAGTAAAAAATTGAAACTTCTCCAAATTTGGTTTTTCTTTCACCAAAAGATGCACCTCCCCTAGAGTGAAGTTTCCACAACTCTTTTTTTGCTGAAGAGATGAGGGAAGGCCTTGGAAGGTCAAACCCTAGCTTCCGACAATGGCCTCTTCTAGAACTGCTTTGATACCATGTTAGTTTTACAAGATTATAGCAGTATAACTTAATTGAAAATAAACAATAAGATCACTAGAAGAAAGACAGCACAAAAACAAAGAACACAAGAATTTATCTTGAGAAACCCAATCGAGAAAAACTCAACAAACCTTCGTATAGAGATAATGGCAATCGAGAGCAGAGAGAAGAAGAAAGAGAGAGAGAATATCTCTTTAAGATACAACCCCAGAAAACACTCTCCTTGATTGCAGTAGGGCAGCTTTTTGCTGGAGCAACTTGTTGTGAGTGGATGAAATAATGAGGAGGGGCGCCTCCTATTTACACTGATTTTCCAAGTGAAAAATTACTAGGGCAGACTTGGTAGTTTGACTAGGGCCGACCTAGCTTGAGGAAACACAAAATAATTTTATTTTTATTATTTTCTTGTGTATTCTTTTCCCAAGGTTTACATTGATTCTTTCTAGGGTTTACATGTGATTACATTAGTATAATTTCTCGTAGGAGGTACAAGGAAATACAATACAAGTACAATAAGAATAACTTTTGAAGTTGTACAAATTCCAACAGTACATGACTCATGCAACTAGGGGCTGTGATACCTTGTGGAGAAAATCCACATAAGCAGAGACATGGTCAAAGTCTTAGAGACTATTGATACTCAAGAAGAGTTATAGTTTGCACTATTAGAGAACAATTAAACCTCTCGGAGACGTAGTCATATGCTGTTGTCTTTGCTGCAAAATGGCCCCCACAAAATCCTGAATGGAATTTTGTCATGAGTTTTTTCGACTCTACCTCATCTACACATCTAAGTATTAGACCATTAGGGTTTCTCCACCCTAATCTTTCTTGAATAATGCAATACTTAGATGTTTTCAACCTTAAAGATCTTCTTTTATGGCCAACTAAGTAATCTGGGCATGTAAGGTTTCTTAGGAAGAAAATGATGGCTGCATACTACTGCTACTGCTCTAATTGCTGAAGCTCTACTGAACCACTTGATGCTGAATTATTGCTCCAACCAACCATTTCCAATGCTTTCTCATTACTTTCTGTTAGCATTTTGGCTAGCCCTTGTCCTTTGATTAATTTGGTGGGTCAAATTTCTAATTCATATTCTTGAATTTTAGATACCCACTTCCCCCTTATTCCTAAGCAATCATTTTGAGCTAATATATCCTTAACAACAAAATGAGGGACATAGCCAATTATTTTTGAATATCCAATATAAGTTCTAAAATGCTTTAAGTTGACTAAGGCATAAGCTTGCTTTTCCATGGAAGTATATTTTAATTTTGACTCTTGCAAGGCTCGACTCATGAAGGCAATAGGTTGTTCACATCCTTCTTTGTTTTTTTGAATTAAAACTCCTGCAATGGTATCTTCTGAGGCACAAGAGAAGATTAGGAAATCTTTTGGGTAGTCTGGGTTGATTAAGACTGGCGACTTAGAAATAGAATCTTTAAGGCACTTGAACGCTTCTCTCCCTTCGTTTGTCCATTCAAACTTAGTATCCTTCTTTAACAATTTTTGCATTGGTTTCATTAATTCTGCCAAGTTTGGAATGAACCTCCTAATGAAATTAATGTGACCGTTGAAACATTGGAGGGCCTTGACATTCTTACGCAAGGGGATCTTCTTGATTGCTTCAATTCTTTCAGGATCTATTTGGACACCCTCTTTTGAAATTATGTGCCCTAACAAATTTTTTGTTTGTTAATTCTTAGAACAGATTTAGTCGGATTCAATGAAATACCATACTTACGACACCTTTCGAAGGCTTACTTTAGATGACTTATATGACTTGATATTTCCTTTGAAAATATTGTAAGGTCATCTTGCTAAATTTCTATGATTTTACCAATTAATTCCTTAAAAGCATAGTCCATGGCCCTTTGAAAGGTTGCACCCGCGCATTTAACAATCCAAAAGGCATTCTTAAATACTCAAAAGTGCCCCAAGGTGTTGTGAATGTATTATTATGCCTATCTTCTTTGTTGATCAATACTTGATTATATCCTGAAAAGCCATCCAGCATGGACATCATCTCGGAACTCGTTACTCTTTGCAGCAAAGTTTCCATATTGGGCAATGGATAATTTTTTTTTAAGCAAGCTACGTTGGGGTTTTTGAAATCTATGCATATCCTTATGCTACCTTTTTTCTTTGTAACCACTACCAAGTTAGAGCACCATGAAGAATGCTTTGTTGGTGCCATGATTCCAGTAGCCAACATCTTTTCAAGCTCCTTTTTAACTATGGGTGCTACCTTGGGATTTATCTGCCTTAACTTCTATCTGAAAGGCTTGACTTCTTTAAGCTCTAGTTTGAGTGGTATAGTATGTTGAAATACGTCTTGACTTCTTTAAGCTCTAGTTTGAGTGGTGTAGTATGTTGAAATATGTCTTCCTGATATGCCTTAAGTTCATCATACGTAAAGGCAAAGACATCTCTATACTCTTTAATTAGATATATTAATTCATTTCTTTCCTTTTGAGAGGTGCCTTTACCAATTTTAATTAACTTGGGGTTTTGATTTGTTCCTATGTTAACTTCTATATAATCCCTTGGTTTCATTTGATCCACATTATTCTTTTTTCTATCTTGTTTATAAAAAATGTTTTTAAGTGCCACCAAACCAAGCAAAACTGGATTGCTGAACTGATTACCTTCACCTTGATACTCTTTACCCTCTTCTTGGAAGCTGACGTTAAAATTTGAAAATTCTTGGACATTATGAGTAAATTTGAGGATCTGTTCATCATCTCAAAAGACTTGCCAATGCTCCATGTTATACGTAACTGATGGTCTAAAGTTAATCTCTAGTTTTCCATTACCATTCACGAGTTAATCCCTTGGTTTCATTTGATCCACATTATTATTTTTTCTATCTTGTTTATAAAAAATGTTTTTAAGTGCCACCAAACCACGCAAAACCGGATTGCTGAACTGATTACCTTCACCCTGATACTCTTTACCTCACCTCTTCCTGGAAGCTGACATTAAAATTTGAAAATTCTTAGACATTATGAGTAAATTTGAGGATCTCTTCATCATCTCAAAAGACTTGCCAATGCTCCATGTTATACGGAACTGATGGTCTAAAGTTAATCTCTAGTTTTCCATTACCATTCACGAGTTCCTTTGAACGTTGGAGGGTTGATGCCGCTATTTCTAACTTGTTTGCCATGCTATTCTGTTCTCTAGGAATTTCAATTATATTTAAGACATCAAAAAATTCCATTGTGTCCCAAATTGCATTTCTATATCTTCTTAGTCTTTCACATTTGTATGCAAACCTACTTCTTACTTGGCCGACTATTAAGTCTAAATCACCTTTTATACTTAGCATTTTTATTCCCATGTCTTTAGCAATTTCTAAACCAAGAAGAAGTGCCTCATACTCAACTACGTTATTTGTTGCTTTAAATTCCAACCTAAAGGCAAAATTGAAAGTTTGGCCCTTAGGTGAGGTGATGACAACCCCAACCTCTTTTCTTGACCTTGAATGAGCTCCATCAAAATTCATCCTCCAAATCTCATCTACCTTTTCATCTTTGATCTGTTCTTTAAGTGGGGCCAAAAGGGTGGAATAACAAGTATAACTCCCGATTTCATCTGTATTATACACGTACTTGTTTGAAGGCTTCTTGGGGTCTTCTAAATGATGCTTCCTCTCCTTTTCTTTGTGTAATATTACTAGCAAATCTTTGGATGCAGGCACGGTGGCATATGTCCAATCCATTTGAATCCAACCTCCTAAATCTGTCGACCATTTTCTTAATAAGAGCATTCCCC
This sequence comes from Pseudotsuga menziesii, assembly GCA_001517045.1. Lineage (NCBI taxonomy): Eukaryota > Viridiplantae > Streptophyta > Pinopsida > Pinales > Pinaceae > Pseudotsuga > Pseudotsuga menziesii. The sequence goes on from LPNX010558903.1 coordinate 157,746, forward strand.
ATTTGTCTGGCATATCTATTACTAGTATGTCCATGGTTATATGGATATCCAAATACTTAGCCATCTTTACTGGAAAATTTTGAATCAAGCCTACTACATCAACATCTCTAGAATACATGGCACATATATTTTGGTAAGGTCTGGTTGGTCTTAGCTTTAACTAATCCATTACTTTCTTAGTCATTACATTTGATGAAGAACCAGAATCTAGCATAAAATTATGTAGAAGGAGATCGCCTATCATCAACGATACATAAAAGGGCAGATGATATTCTTTTCTTGAATCCATAGTATGTAGAATGACTGGAAGGTCTTTTGTGACATCTTTCTGACTTGGAGGAAGATATTCTATAGGCCTTTTAAAGATTACTTTTTCAGGAGGGGAAGGATTTATAACATTCATTAAATTTTCTTTCTGCTCCAAATTTTTAATTATTTCACTTATAGATACCAATACTTTAGCTTTTTGAAACCAGACACCCATATCTATGCCATTTAAATCTTGGGAAGTATTTACCTTAGGTGCATATTGTTGATTCTTTGAGGTTCCAACATTGTCTCTTCTTTGACAAGTTAAGCCCTTGAACTTTTCTCAAAATTGATTTGATGAAGGCATGACCCCATAGTTTTTTTGTTAGATTATCTATCTACTATATCTTTTGCTTCCTTCCAGACATCTTTGGGGACGGGATGAATACGGCCTACGTTGTTAACGAACTCAGGCTTGCTTGAAAAACTGCTACTTTGACTCGTCTTGGGCATCCAAAATTCGTGTGCTATGTAACAAGTTGACTCTTCATGAGGTGCATTACAAGGTCTGAAATAAGGCATGACTTCTTCAACCATATTAGCTGACTCAAGTTGGTTTGGAGGCCTATTATATTGATGATATGTTTTCTTTTGGACCCAACCTCCTTTTGGCAAGAAATTCTTTTGATTAGGTTGGGATTTTTACATGTTTATCAATATATTTTGCATTAGTTTCAATTGATCAATATAATTAGCCTCCATGGCCTCTATTTTCTTAGTTAAGTCCCTAATCTTCATCTAATGAGCATCATGGTTAGGCGCTTTATCTTTTGATTCATGCGCCTTGACAAGAGCCCTCGTGAATCCAGGAACATTTGATTTTCCTGAAGATTGCATATTTAAAATTTAAATCAATCTTAATTGAGCCTTTTTTAGTGTGTTGGGTTCTTTATCTTTTAAATGATATCTCATTTCTCTGCTAAGGGCTTCCATATAGTAAACAAGGATGGACTTGTCCAGTGGCTTGAAATCAGAATGAATGTTTGCCACCAAATCTTTGAACTTCTTGTTAAACTCCTCCATAATTTCGTTTTCATTTCTCTTTAGAGTATGGAGAGCAGCTAATTGATGGCGAGGCTCTTTTTGAACTTCCCATCTTTTCTTAAAACTTTCAAGAAATCAACATAGTTTGCATGGGAATTATCATCAAGGCCAAGGTACCATTAACATGCATCTTCTTCTAAGGATAAAGAAAACAACTTCATATAGACATCATCATGTGTTTGAGTAGGATCTCTAACCCAACTGAGGAAACATTTTGAAATCTTTCCTATATGGTTCTCAACATTGACAACATTGTTCCCCTGGAAAGTTGGAAGCTTTTCAATAGCCTTGTTGGGTAGAGTGTGCGGTTGACCTTCTATTTGAGTGAAGTCAGGGGTTTGAAGTAGGCATTAGTTATAGCCATATTATTAATCTCACTATTTTCTTCAAAAAAGAAATGGATGTTTAAGAGAAAATCAGATCCTAGATTTTCAAGGATCCTACGAGAAGCTAGCTTACTTGCTCTCTTTTGATAAACCTTTTCGGGTTTAGGAATGAAATCAAGTAATCCTACGGGGTTTCTTCTTGTGGAATACCTTGATTGATTTATAGACAGTGGAGTCGCCAGATGGGTCGAGTTCAATCTTCAGAAATGTTGGACTAGATTAATCGAGAAAGGTAAAAACAAAAAGAAACTAAGGGTAAGTCGAACTTCGGGAATAAAAAGATTTATCCCTAACAACAACACCAAAAATGTTGCCGCCTCTTACGCACCTAGGAGGAAACACAACAGAAATACTCAAGCTGCTTGGTGCGTTCTTGAGAGCAAGTCTCGAGTCAGGTACTGTCACCTGATCTTGACTCCTTCGTTTAGGCTTAAGTCCTAACGAAGCCAAGAGGGTAGTCCCTACAAAAAAAGTTTCTAAGGCTCTTAAGTGTTTTAAATGCTTTAAGGATAGGGTTGTTTTTAGGAGTTAGAAATGAATAAATTATTGAGAAGACACTTTGCAAAGTTATAGAATTCAATTCAACAGCATAACAAGATATATCAATAATTACAACGTGACTAATAGAGAATGTAGGAATTAAACCAATGCCAATATGGAGTCACAAAACAATGAACGCTGCTGAAAAAAGGGAAAATATTTTGTTGTGTACTTGGTCATTTTTAATTATTAAGAAAGATGAGTAATTAAAGGAAGGGGATTCCCATACTGAATGATACTGAGAATATGTCTAGATTTGGGAAGAGTGGCTTCGCACAGGAAAATGTGGGCTAGATGGAGTCGTGGGGGGATGTTCAACACTACACCAACAAGGATGTAGCCTAACGAGACTCCACGGTCGCTTTCTTGTTGTTCCCACTTTCCCTGAAGAATTTTCCCACTACTTCTCAAAGTTGTTCCGCTGGATTTTCGTAATGTTCTGGGTGGTTACTTTGTTTAATATGAGTTGATTAATTAGATGTGAAAAAATTAATAACTGCACGATTCCGCTTTTGAAATCCCTAAGACTCGGACAAAGCTGCAAGGGGTAGAGCATACACGGGGTAGAGCTGGACAACCCTTTTAGGACGGATTGTGTGCTTATGTAAACATAAAGATCAAATAAACTTGTGAGACTAATTACTACAGCAATAGAATGCCGGGTTAGTATTTGATTACTTTGATTGAAATTGTATAGTTAAAATACTGATTTAAAGATTATGGTAATCAAATCTAATCTAAAAAAAATCAAATCACTTCAAGGAAAGATACAGTCTTCCCCCAAATAAGGGAAGAAGGACGTGGAAGCCGTATTCCCACTTGCTCTTTTATTAAATTATTACAATGCTGATAATTAAATAAGGGGTTGCCTTTTGACCTTATACTTTGATCAAAAGGCTTACAATAGCTTGCTGAAAGAAGGGGGTTGAAGATGCGGGATTTGAAGGTGCTTTGGGAAGCTAAAAACTTTGAAAATTTGCTAGCACTTCTTCTTGTCTTGTCAACAAAGTGCAAAAACTAGCAAGCTAATCGTTGGTAAATTAGTGGATTAGTATAAAAATATTACAACTTAGTACTTGCGAAAATTAAAGGAATTTAAGCCACTTCAAGTACTAAGAATTAACTAGATCTAAGCTTACGTTAGCGAGTTAAAAGTACTTTTAGATCTAGTAAAATAAACAAGCTAAGAAGAAATCTAAACTTGCTTTTGAAGGTAACCAAGAAAAAGATTGATTTAAAGGATGAAGAAAGAGCCCTCAAGCTCTAGCTTGAATCTTTGTGAAGACGTAGAGGTGCCTGAAATGCAAGAAGTATTAGATTTTACTCCCACTTCTCCTTGACTTAAGATGATCTACAAGCTACACAAAACTTCAAACAGGTGAGATCAAATCTAGTGCGGTTAATCAAATGAAATAAGAAGAACATAAGTATTACCGACTACAATCTGTTGCTTCTTAATCTCAGATAATCAAACACAAGTAAATAATTTAAGCCTTTAAATGTTTACTCTATAAGCCATAAATGTATTTCTAAGCTAGATGTTAGATCTACAAACTTATAAGAAATAATCAGCAGCTTAACTAAATAATAATTATCACCTCGATTAAGCACAATTCGGACCACCAAAGCATCAATTTTATTCAAAATATGATAACAACAATACATTACAGGAGCAAAGGTTACTTGCTTCATCAAAATGAAGAGCAAGTGCCTTGCTTAAATAGAAAAATGAAAGACCCAGAGGGGGCGCACTTGACGAGCTTCGAATGAGTTGGATACAATTGGCAATGAGTTGGTAAAGGCTAAAAAACCTCATCCCTTTGGAAACAAAACCCAACATATTGCTTTACTTCACACTTGCCATCCCTTTCTAGGGAGTTGCGCCCACTTCATGAGGAAATGCGGCCTCCTTTTTAGAAAAATCGCCTTGCCTCAAATGCTCGAGAATGTTTTAGAAACGTTGGGAATATTTCCAAATTGCTTTGTCAACTCAGAAAACTCACTTACGACATGCTTTTTGAGTTTTTAGAAATTGTCAGATTCTTTATTTTCTTTATTTTTGGGTTTTTCAACTAAAAGTTAATTAAGTGAAAAATAAATCACTTAAACACTTAGGAAAGTGGGTCCAAAGGTAAAATTTCTGAGTTAGAAAACGAGCATCCCCATGCCCAAATCGGACTGTAGACCACACTTTTATTACATTTTTTATTTTCCCAATTAAACTATTAAAAAATAGCCTAAGTTTATGGGAAAAATAAAATTTTTCAAAACTTCAAAAAAATCCTAGGGGGACCTAGTACATGTTCATGACTCAAAACAGTGATTAACATGGTAATATGAGCACTGAGTGGGAACAATTGACTTGTTCTAATCCTTGGTGGCTCATTGGAAATTATTGATTAAGTTGTCATTGACGCCAACGGTGTCTTTTCATTGATGCCAACTGTTGAGTCCTTGGTGCCCCTTGTGGTGCCCTTGAGGGATAGTGTTTAGTTTGTGGTTTTCTGCGTCAGAGGAGCCCTTTTAACCTTGTCCAAGCCCAAGCTTGAAGCCCTTGGAGGCCATGGAACAATGGCAAAAGCCCTGGTTACCCATTGAGTTGGTCAAGTGCCCCTAAGTTGTATCTTGGTCCCATTTGAGTCCATTGTCGAGTTCCATGATCCTGGTTGATCTTTGTTACTGGTATTTGTGCTGCTTGTTATGCTTGTACTTGTTTTGGTCTCTTGATTGGTGTTGGATGGATGATGTGGCTCATGTGTGTAAGTCCCTTGATGTGTTGATGCTAGAGCCCATTGCTTACATTGGATGGTCTTGAGGTTGTTGAGTTCTTGTGGGGTCCTTGAGTCCACAAGCTTAGATCTTGATCCTCTTGCATGTGGAAACTTGGGTCTTGGAACCCACACTTATGGTGGTATGTTGGAACCCATTCTTATCGGGTCCTTGGCGTCCTTGGAAGTTTGGGTCTTGATCCCATACATATGGTGGTTTAATGGCCCTTGGACGCTATATGGTCATTGGCATGTTGTAGCCTTGTGATCATGCATATGAAGCCCATAAGGTGTTGCAAACTAGTGGTGAGGTCTTTGTATCCCTCTTTTGGGGTGTTGTACTCTTATTGTGATGAATATATCTAGTGGAACCATTGGATATGTTTTTAATCATATGGAGACCTTGAATATGATGATGATATTCTTGAAAAATTCTTTGTTCCCACTTGATTAGTGGTGTTGGGGTCCTTGATCCCCTTGATATCATGAGTATATGGTGGACCCCTTCTTCTTGTTGATGTAAAGTGTGTGAATGTGAAGACCATCGAATCCTTCATGCCTTTGATGATGTCCATTGAAGCCTTTGACCTTGGAACTTATGCATAAGGTAACTTGGTCTTTGGCACCTTTATATGTGGACTCTTTGAAGTTCTGAACAAATTGAAGAATTTAAGGGTATTAGACCAAGAATTTGCAAATAAACCCATTATAGGGAGATTGTTCTCGTCAATCCATTTCTGTGGATATGTGTAGCATCTTCTAACTCCTTCCGGTTGAAGAGATATGAATTTTTGAAGTTGGTGTACCCCACCTTTTTGGGTCAGCCAACCAAACAAAAGAGAATTTAAGTATTTGTAATTTTGAATTGCATGTCGGCCTAGTTTGAGGTACTAACTTTCCTCCATGACCTATATAAATAGAATATCAAACATTTCATTTGTTCATCAATCAAGTCTCTCTTTGGTATTTCTCAACTCTTGGAGAAAAGTGTGAAACTTTGTGGAGGAGAAATTTTTGGGCATCTTTGAGGATTGAAGAGATTCACTAAAATTGGCACAACTTTCTCATATGGAATTAGAATTACAAAATTCTTAGCTCGTTCGAAAGCTTGTTGGGAGGGCTATGTGATGACATGATATAGAGTTTCTTTTGGTTTGTCTATTGTTTCTTAATCTTGTGATCTTCAAAAAGGTATGGTTCATGCTTCTGGGTTTCTCTTGTGATGGCAAATGTCTCTCATGGATAGAGTTCATCTTTGATCTTAGTATGTGAGACTATATATTGGTATATATATTTGAAGTAATTGAATATGTTATGGAGGCTATGGTGATGGTTATTTTGGAATATATCTTGATGTGATCTTGATATAGACCTTGATGATTATTTTGGATATTGTTGGCATAGATTTTGGTGTTTATCTTGATTGTTGTATAGTGTAGTATTGAATGAGAAGTTGACATGTAAGTAATAGATCTTGCGAGTGATTTCTTTGATCAACCTAAGTGTTTTCTTTGAAAACTAGTTTGACAAGTGTTGATCATTTTGTTTTTGACCTAAGTGGAGTTGGACTGTTATTGAATGTTAATGACAACCTTTGATAGTATTGTAAGTGACTATTTGCTTGATATTTGTTTGATTTGTTGATTTGATTTGAGTGGAGTGAAAAATCCTTTTGTGCCTAAGAGTTTAGGAGATTGACTGAGTTTGACATAGTTGGTTAAGTCTTTTATCTTTTTTGCTGAGGTTAGTCGGTTGAGGTATATCATGTTTAGCTATCAAATATTTCTTGACTGTGATTGAGGTTGTTTGTGGTGTTATTGAGCTGAGTGTGATTGGACAAAGTTTGGTTGACCATATGTGAAGTCTCTTGGTTGCTCAAATGTGTCTCTTACTTGATGAACTAGGCCAAGTAAGAAGGGTTGGTTGACTGTCAAAGCACTTGATTAGATTAACACAAGTATATGATTGATTTGGCACAGGTACATAAGCAGCTTGGTACAGGTTGGTTCAATTGAGCAGGATTGACACAAGTTGCCTTATGTGCAGTTGGTCTCACTCAGACTGGCTGAGTTGCATGAGAAGTTGGTTTGATTCAGGTGGACTGAGTTTGGTGTGCAATTGGTTAGACTCTTTAACAAATATTAAATAAAATATTAATTAAATTAGTTAACTATTATTTCCAAAGGGTGTAACCTTTCATTTTACACACTCGAGTCTATAAAGGCGAGTGTCATTTGTAATATTCATGATCTTCAATATATATATTTATTTATTACTTAACCATGGATTTTGTGTTTTGAAGCCGATTGCTTCATTTGGTATCAGAGCTAGCAAGACACCGTCGTAGCTTTCCCTGTGGTCGAGGATCCTACCGTCGCTGTTCATTATCCCTCTCGTCTGTCGTTTCACTGCAGTCTATCGCTCCGCCTCTGCTTCACGCTCCACCTTTGCCTGCGTCTGTGCCTGTCGACCCTCTCCAGCTCCATCTTCCATTGTTCAGTCGGTTGCTCCACGTCGACCACTCCTTCCTCCTCACTGCTCCCTCTATCATCCTCCGCCTCTGCATCTCCCTTGCGCCTCCTCCATCTGCCACCTCCTCCATCCATCGCATACTCCCACTACTCCACGTCACCTATCAATCCTCTGCCTCAAAGTTAAATAAATATAATTATTAACTTTATTCACCACCACATCTTTCAAAAAAAAAAAAAAAGGTTAAATAATATATAATTATTAACTTTATTCACCACCACATCTTTCAAAAAAAAAAAAAAAGGTTAAATAATATATAATTATTAACTTTATAAATTACAAATAATAATAATAATTATATTATTATTATTACTATCACTTGATTTTAATAAGCACACAAAAAAATCCCCACAAATATTACTCGTCCTCATAAGCCAAAATTGGGTCTAATTATTCACCACCACACCTCAGAAGCATGACGACGAAGTCAAAAGCCCAAATCGAAAAATTGGAGAAGGATTTCAATGATCGCATTATTAAGAGTCAAGAAGATTTAAAGGAAGAAATAAAAATTGCATCACAAAGTTGAAAAATGAAATTAGAGAGGAAGTCGTTTCAGTGTTAGATAGAAGGCTAGACGACAAATTGGACGGGATGAAGGAAAAATAAAACTAACTGAACGACAAGTTAAATACACTCATATAAATGATGGAAAAGAAAAAGACAAAAGATCGCCGCAAACAAAAAGACGATTTGGATATGTCGTGTGCTTCAGCCAGCAATTCAGGATCACCACCACCCAACAAGACAAGAGGCAATCAGTATCAGCATTATGTAGTGTATCCCCCCAAAGCAAAAATAGAAATGTCAAAGTTCAGTGGAAATGACGAACAATGCATTGCGTGGTTAAATAAAGCAGAAGAATACTTCGATATCTATAACATCACAACAGATGTAGAAAAGGTGGAGTATGCATCTATGCATCTTAAAAGCCATGCCTATAACTGGTATATGTGGTGGAAAGGTGACAACTTCGCATACACATGAAATTTGTTCAAAGATGATTTTCTCAAAAGGTTTCAAGGAATCAATGAAGACGAATTTTTCTTGAAGCTTACCAGGTTACAGCAAAAAGGAAACGTCGAAGAATTCACACACCAATGGGAATCACTCGCTACCAGAGTATTTGGGTTAATAGACAGACAACGACTAGAAACCTACTTGGGAGGACTAAAACCTTACATACAAAAAGAGTTAAAAATGCATGACATACCGAATGTTGAGGCAGCAAGACGGAAAGCAAAAGTAGTTGAGGCCAAATTTGACAACTTCCAATCAAACAAAGGGAAGTCATATTCACAGAGAAACATTGAGACGACTCCAAAGGACAATACAAACAAATACATCCCTCCACCTAGAAGGGACGACAGGAAGAACCTCGAAAATCAACGAATGAGGGAAGGAAAATGTCGATGATGTGGAGATAGATGGAATCCTAAACATAGGTGTCACCTCGAGGACAACTCAAAGAAATTATATACTTGTGAAGCATAGGAGAATAGTGAATAAGAAGAAGAAGAAGAAGAGTCAGAAGATGAAGAGGAGGCGACCGCAAATATGGCATCCGAAAACGATGAGACCCCCAAAATCTCCCTAGCAGCCATGACAAGCCTTAGTCAACCACAGACTCTCAAGTTAAAAGGGCATATAAAAAATGAAAATGTTACAGTGCTAGTAGACACTGGAAGCACTCACAACTTTCTTCATATAAGAGTCGCCAGAAAACTTAAGTTGTTTGTACATCTAGTTCCGGACATGAAAGTGATGGTTGTAGATGGAAAGAAAATCGGAAAAGTCGGAAAATGTCACAAAGTGAAACTCGAAATACAGGACTTTAATTTGGAATCAGAACTATACACATTACTGTTAGGTGGAGTGGATATCGTTCTAGGAGTCCAATGGTTACAAACATTGGGAACATACTCCGCTAATCACAAAAAACATTTCAATCAGTTTAAATGGCAAGGAAAAAATTATAAACTACATGGTTTCCAACCACTAGGTACACAAGTAGTTTCATCTCAACAGATGGAGAAACTCATTCGAAAAGGAGCATCAGCATATGTGATCCAATGCCATCAAATAGAAGGACAAGAATGCGAACAAAACAAGCTCAAAGAAGAAATCCAAAAATTACTGCAGAGATATAAACAAATATTTGAAGACTTACCGATGCAGCTACCACCTGAAAGAAGTATAGAACACATAATCGAGGTTAAATCAGGTTCAAACCCTATCAAAGTTAAACCTTATCGGTATCCCCACCATCACAAAACAGAAATAGAAAGGTTAGTTCAAGACTTATTGAAGTGTGGAGTCATCACCAAGAGCAAAAGCCAATATGCATCTCCAGTCGTGTTAGTACGAAAGAAGGACGGATCCTTCAGACTATGCATTGATTATCGAGGATTAAACAAAATAACGATTAAAAACAAGTTTCCAATTCCCTTCATCGACGATATGCTAGATGAACTTCATGACATGAAGTATTTTTCAAAACTCGATTTAAGGTCAGGGTACTATCAAATCAGGGTTCAATTAGAAGATATCATGAAGACTGCTTTCCAAACTCATGAAGGACATTATGAATTCAAAGTAATGCCTTTTGGGTTAACTAATGCCCCTACCACATTCCAAGCAACTATGAATGAACTATTTCAGCCGTACTTAAGGACATTTGTGTGAGTATTCTTCGATGGCATCCTTATATATAGCAAGACGTGGAAAGAACATTTGAAGCAACTAGAAAAGGTTTTATCTCTTTTGAAGGAAAACCAATTCTATGCAAAGAAGTCAAAATGCATGTTTGGGAAGCAAGAAGTAGAGTATCTCGGTCATATAATATCAGAGGAAGGACTCAAGGTGGACCCAAGGAAGATCCAAGCGATGAAGGAGTGGCCCCAACCCAAGAATGCTTCAAAATTACGAGGATTTTTGGGATTAACAGGTTACTATCGAAGGTTCATCAAAAACCATGCACATGTCACTGCTTTGCTAACAAATCTCCTAAAAAGGAATTCCTTTTAATGGGATGATGAAGCAAGAAAATGCTTTGAAACGTTGAAACAAATTATGTCTTCAACTACTGTTTTGGCAACACTCGATTTTTCAAAATCATTTGTAATTGAATGTGATGCTTCAGGGTTTGGGATAGGGGCTGTGCTAATGCAAGAAGGTCATCCAATCACTTTTGAAAGCAGGAAGTTGAACAAAAGAGAATACCTACAGTCTACCTACAACAACGAAATGCTTGCCATCATGCATGTGTTAACTAAATGGCAACAATGTTGGGAAGCAAGTTCCTAATTCGAACAGACCATAATAGTATACAACATTTATTACAGCAAAAGACATTAACGACTGAACAACAAAAGTGGATCGAAAAGATCTCTACCTTTGATATGGAGATTCTACATAAAAAGGGGAAGGACAATGTAGTAGCTGACGCCCTATCAAGGAAAGATGAAGAGGTACAAGTCTATGCCGTATCAATGGTGATCCCAGAATTTTTGGACGAAATTCGAATCGAATATGCTAAGAATACAAAGGTTTGCTCCCTAATTAACAACACAAATCAGTATCCAAAGTTTGAATGGAAGAATGACCTCTTATGGTACAAAGGACGAATCTACTCAAGTGCAAACTCTAGGTTTAAGAAGGCGTGTAAAGAAGCACATGACTGCCCAACTACTGGACATGTAGAATTTTATAAAACTTACTATAATGCAAGGTATTCATTCTTTTGGAAGGGTATGAATGCCGACATTCACAAGTATGTTGCAGAGTGTGACACTTGTTAGAGAAATAAAGCAGAGAATATCTCAAGTCCTGGGTTACTCCATCCATTGCATATCCCAAACCAGAAGTGGGATGAAATTTCTATGGATTTCATTGAAGGTCTACCCACATCAGACGAAAAAGACAAAATACTACTAGTAGTAGACAGGTTAATCAAATATGCACATTTTATAGGAGTAAAGAAACTGATTCTGCAAAGGAAACCGTAGAAGCCTTTTGTAAAAATATCTACAAGTTACATGGTTTCCCCAAGATTATCGTGAGTGATAGGGATGCCAAATTTAAAGCTAATTTTTGGAGAGAACTCTGCAAGCAAATTGGAATGACACTAAAACATGAGCTCATCTTATCATCCTCAGATAGATGGTCAGACATAAGTCGTTAACAAATGCTTAGAAACCTACCTTTGTTTTTTCATAATTGATAAACAAAATAAATGGGCTCAATGGTTATATCTTGCAGAATGGTGGTATAATTCTACTTATCACACATCAGCAAAAATGACACCATTTCAAGCCCTCTATGGATATGCACCCCCAAAATGGAAGGATCTCATTACCAACCAAGCAAGGGTTGCCTCAGTAAATGACCATTTAGAAGAAAATCAAAAGGTTGTATAAATACTTAAAGAGAATCTAAACACCGCAAAAAATAGAATGAAGCAGCAAGCATATCGACATCGAACAGAACGGGAATTCGAAGTTGGAGATTGGGTATTTGTATGATTACAACCCTATAAACAATTGTCACTTAAAAAAGGCGGATAGAATAAATTAGCTCCACGATTTTATGGCCCATATCAAATCAATAAGAAGATCAGCCACGTGGCATATGCATTGGAGCTACCAAAATCAAGTCGTGTCCACAATGTCTTCCATGTTTCATGCTTAAAAAGGATGATAGGTCAACACCAGCAGGCACAGACACTACTTCCCATGTTAGATGGTGAAGGAAGAATTATTTTTGAACCAGAATATATCATTACTACCAAAGAAAGAAGATTAAGGATGAGAGTAATTAAAGAGTACCTTATAAAATGAAAAAACCTCCCGGAAGAAGATGCAACATGGGAATCTGAACAATTCCGACAACTACATCTTTCACTAACACAACTTTGAGGACAAAGCTCCCTTAAAGGGAGTGGCAATGCAATGTAACAAATATTAAATAAAATATTAATTAAATTAGTTAACTATTATTTCGAAAGGGTGTAACCTTTCATTTTACACACTCGAGCCTATAAAGGCGAGTGTCATTTGTAATATTCATCATCTTCAATATATATATTTATTTATTACTTAACCATGGATTTTGTGTTCTGAAGTTGATTGCTTCAGACTCTGATTGATTGAGTCGATTGATGTGAAAAACATATTGATTGGTACAGCTTGATTGGACATGTTGATCGTACATGTTGATGAGCAGTGTGATACAGTGGACAGTGGTCAGTTGATGAGAAGTGATCAGATGATGAGCATTGGTTAGTAGTGGCGGTGGTTAGTGTGGTACAGATTGTGCAGTGTAGTACAGGTGTTGATTAGTAGGTCCACGGGATCAGTGCGGTTGTGGTTTAGCAGTTTCTATCTTCATATCAGGGTGGCAAGACGGGGCAAGGAAAGGAGGTTGTAGCCAGAGAACTAGAGAGTTGGAGCTTCCTTCAGGTTGTAGCCTGTAAATCAGGGGGTCATAGCTGGAGAATTGAAGTCATTGTAATAAGGGGGTTGTTGCCTCCTTCCAGTTGTTGCTGAAAAACTATTATTTTAAGGCTTCTGTGGTTTTTCCCCCAGGACTAGGGTTTCCATGTAAAAATATTGTGTATTGTGTTTTGCTATGCTTCCTATGTGATGATGATATGATGATGTGTATAATGATAATAACGTACTCTGCATAATATTGAATGAGTTACTCTGCATAATATTGAATGAGTTAATGATTGTTAACGTTAAAAAAGTAACAAAAGCTATACACACTATTCACCCCCCCTCTCAGTGTGCTCGGTGTGTCCAACAATTGGTATTAGAGCAATAGGTCAAGGGTTCGAAACTCACTCGACTCACGCTGCGGGGGAGATTGTTGGACATTGGGTTCAGCGCTCTTCGTGAGTTTCGTGACATGGACTAACCGCCTCCCAAGATCCTAACTTTGGTGATTGTGGCGGAGATTAACACTTGCAGGTTTTGGTCTAACGGCAATCGTGAGTTCAACAAAAATCCCCTAAGTGCAACTTAGTGGATAACAAGGTACAAGGAAATACAATACAAGTACAATAAGAATAACTTCTGAAGTTGCACAAATTCCAACAGTACATTACTCGGGTAGCTAGGGTTCATGATACCTTGTGGAGAAAATCCACATGAGCAAAGACATGGTGAAAGTCTCAGTGACTATTGATACTCAAGAAGAGTTATAGTTTGGATTGTCATAGAACAGTTAAATCTCTTGGAGAGGTAGTTGGGGTGCTGCAGTATAAAAAGAAGAATCACTGGGAAAGTGATCATGTCTTGAAGAACATCACAGAGAATGGAAAATCTCACAGAGAAGTTCTCCAGATAGAAGAAGATTCTTGAAGTCAACAAATATTGAAGATTGAAAGAAAATATGAGGCTTTCTTTCTGCATGATTTTATGCATTTGATGTATAATGTTGTATATGATAGATATGAAATCCATTGTTTCGAGTTTAGAGAAACTGCATTCTGAATTGGATCTAGAGGATGCTACTATGTGTAAGTAGTTGGTTGGTCTTTGAGCAAACCTGTTGTCTTTATGCTTACTAACTAAGCATATGTTTGAGTACCTTCGAGGTACATTATAATAGGCTCTTTATTGTATTTGATACATGGTAGACCAATTGTGCTAACCAACTATTGTTTTAGCATGAGATATGCTATTTATATTGCAGTTAGTAATACAGGAGCCAAGTATTGCGGCTAGTACTACAAAATCAAGGTGTATTTTAGCTAGTACTAAGCAAAGTGTATTTTGCAGATAGTACTACCGGCTGAAGAGTAGTGTAGCTTGGGATGCTACTTACTAGGGTGAAAGACTTGAAGCCTACAATTATTAGGTGTTAATAGTCAAGCTTCTTTCTGAAAAACCCTATGTGTTATGATAGAACACATTGAGATGAAGTTTTACTTCATCGAAATCATGGTCATGCAAATTAAAATTTTAGTACATAGCTACCGATGAGTAGATTGCAAATATGTGGAGAAGCCATTGTCAATGACAAAGTTGAGATACTTCTGAGATAAGCTTGGTATGGTAGGAAATTTCTGGTAAAGTAGAGAATGTCTCCCTTGTTGAGGAGTGTTGATTGTACAACATCAAGAATCATTCTCCGAACTTGTGAGTAATATCAAGTCGGACTTGTGAGTCATATCAAGTCCTATGTATCCTCATATGATTGAGGTGGTGACGTATTGTAAAGCTTGTGAGTAATATCAAGATGAATCTTGTGAGTAATATCAAGACTATACTTGTGAGTAATATCAAGTCAAGTATTCTCATAGAAGGTATCCTATGAGAATGGATCTCCAATTGTGGAGACGATCTTGAGTTGTATCAAGATTGAAGCCTTGTGTTGTATCAAGATTGTGGACCTCCATTTGTTGAGGTGGTTATACTATGTGATATA
Source organism: Pseudotsuga menziesii (assembly GCA_001517045.1). Taxonomy (NCBI): domain Eukaryota; kingdom Viridiplantae; phylum Streptophyta; class Pinopsida; order Pinales; family Pinaceae; genus Pseudotsuga; species Pseudotsuga menziesii. Next base: position 172,759 of record LPNX010558903.1, read on the forward strand.
TTGTAAGTCATGGTCACTTAGTGCTATAAGTCTCTTTTAAGGCTTAGCTACCCCTAGAGTGAATTACTTTAGCATATGACTATATGGCTCGGGGTAATATATATGATCATTAGTATGTATGGAATATTTCTTTTGAGTATAATATGATAAGATGGATAAATAATACACATATAGACCATGCATTATTTAATTAATGATAATGAAATAAAGCATAGAGAAAGAGAATTCGAATTGCCCATGCAAATGTCTGAGTGAACTCAAGTTATAAAGTTTAAGTAAAATATGAATGCCCCAATCAATGCCTCGATCAAAACATTAGTTGAACTATTAATGAATGTAATCAATTAAGTAAAGAAGAGCTGAATGTTCATCAACCAACGTGCATTAATTAACTAAAGAGATCCATGCAAAAGTTAATAATAGAAATTGTGCATGGATGGCACTAAGAGTGAAGCATTGATGACATTTAAGTCAGCCTATTAACTAAGTGATCAACAGTCAGTTAAAGATTGAGTTCAAGTCAGTCAACATTCAGTTCAAGTAAGTTATCATTCAGTTCAACTCAGTTATCATTCAGTTCAAGTTAGTTAACATTCAGTTCAAGTAAGTTATTATTCAATTCAAGTCAATTAACATTTAGTTCAAGTAAGTTATCATTCAGTTCAAGTAAGTCAACATTCAGTTAACATTTAGTTCAAGACAGTTGACATTCAGTTCGAGTCAGTTCACTTTCATTTGATGACAGTGAACATTTAATTAAAGCTAATTGAGGAAAGTAAGGGCACTAATGTTTGCAGGGAGGGAGTTCTAGTTAGCTCCTCCTCGTGAATGCACTATGTGGTGATCTCAGTGTGTTTAAACTTTATTTAGCCTCCTATGCGCTACCTTCTGCATGCTAGGGTTTTTGGCTTGTTTTTAATATGCTAGGCATATGGCAAGTTCAACACAGTTGCATACAGTCGTTTTTTCAGGATTGCATTAGATCTCTCTTCTCTACTGCTGAGGTGATATCTCTTATCGGGCAATCTGCTTATGTGTTGTAAACCATTCTCTGCAAATCTATCTATCATACTCAAAGAATTATTGGGTTTTTCATCCTCTGTATTTGGAGGGTTTTTCCAGGGTATATCTTGTCCATTATGGTTGAATGATTTATGTTGATAATTTGTGTTATGAGATTCATATATGCAATGATTGATTAACAAAAGTTTTAAAGTTCAAGCAACCCCGATTTTGTTCAAACATCAACATTAGATTGATTGCTTTCTTCTTCCCCCTGATCTTGATAACTGAGGACTGTAAGCAATATGCAGGACCTTGTGTAACACAATATTCCAGATTAGTACAACCCTGCATCTTGCCTAGATTTATGACTAGAAGGTTAGTTCCCACTGGGGCCTCCTTGAGGCTTCGGGCACAACACAACTTTCCTCCCATATCCCATCAGACCCACAGCGCCTGGGTTATGAGAGCTAGCCCGCTCAGGACAGAGTATGGCTCACCAGAGTTCCATCACTAGCTTATTCCAGACGATCTACAGTGTTAGGGAAGTTGTGGGGTCCTCTCCAGCATCTTCGGCTGACACCACCAGGCTTTGCATTGGTCCCATCTCAGTGACTGGGGGTGATAGAGGCTCTCCCTTAGCGCCCTTACCTGTTTTTCCATTTATGATGCAAACACGGAGTTAGGGCCTTGTCATTATGCCTACGCCCAGCTCCCTCATTTTCATTAGTACTTGTGCTAGCTCTTCCATGCTCTTCCCATGTATCTCTTTGGATAGTGAGTATGCTTTTGGAGTAGCCTTGGGCACTCTAGCAGGTGCTTTTGTTAAATGCACTTTTGTTTCAGTTCCATTGACCTATTCTGGTCATTGGCTAGACATTAATAATATTTTCTTATTTTATCGTATCTGCAGGTGATACCTTATATGTGGCCTTGAATTGTTACCACTGTCCATATTTTTCATGTTTTCTACCTCAAAACAAAACCAATGCCTCACTAGGTTTCTGTTCCTTTCTAGAAACATAATTCTAAAATGTTTCCAAATTAGGAAGTTTGCTAAAAGTATGGGAATGACTGATTGTACCCTTTGTGCAACTAATAGATATTCCCAAGTTCATTTTCTATGAAAAAGTTTACTTAATGCTCAGATGTGTTTTCTGTGTGGAATTATTTATTTCAATAGAAACGGATGTATTTTTTTGTGCCATTTTTTCTATGCTGCATATCATGATCTTCGCATAGAGACCTAAAATGATAAAGTGACATAGAAATGTTTCCAGTTAAATTAGTGTACACATGTACTGATAAACCAACAAATATCTAAACAGGGTTCAGTTGCCACTAAAGATGATATTCATGGAACAGACATATTTTCCCGTGTCGCAAATAAAGAAAAATTCCAAAATTTCCATGTCGAGCCAAATCCAAATATCAGAACACCCCCAGTTCATGTCAATGTTGGCAAATCTCCCCAGCGCATTGACACTAGAAGTATGAGAACACAGGACGGCATGAAGGTCAGGAGTGGAAGAGTGCAGCGTGAGTTTCGCAACTCACAGTCTTCAACAGGAAGAGCTATGCCAGATGTATTTGATATTTGTATACCAAAACATACAGGAACTGTTGGAGGCAAACCAAGAAAACTGTCCTCCTCTCTATATGTCCAGACCAACGATAATAATAAAAGTACTGATTATCATGAAGGAAAAAGTGAAATCCAGGTCTTGAAGCCGGGTATGATCTTGCTGAAGAATTGGCTCAGTCGAAATGATCAGGTGCGTTGTCAACCAGAACGTAATTTTTTATTCGGGTGATATACAAATTATATATCTGTTTTAATTGGATATTTCTAAATCATCAGAAAATAAGAGAATTGTAGTTTCAAGGATGAAAATAAGCAAGATAAATTTCCTAGCAGCCAAGTTGTTGAATTTCATGAGTTTTGAATTCTATAAATATTATATCCGTTTTAAGTGGATGATTCTAGATCATCAGGAAAGAAGAGTATTGTAGTTACAAGGATGAACGAGTAAGATGATTCTCTTACCTGCCAAGTTTTTGAATGATTATTGGGTTTTGAACTTATATAAAATTATCCTATCTTATCTTGTACCTTGGGACTCTATTGACTTTTGAATTATGAAATGTTGATGTGGATGCTTGTTGAATACGGCTTGCAATTTTATGATAAATTAGTGCAGGAACAAGTCAATGTCCTTAATTGGTGGGTTGCATTTTTAAGATAGCATTTACCTATGTTTATACATTAGGTTATTATACCATTTCATGAATTTCCACAGGCCAATACAGTTCTTTTGGCATTCTTTATAGAGCTGTTTGTATCATCGTTCTTTCAGAATATATTTTGAATAAAATGCTTCCCTAGATTCTTTTTTTTAAACCATGGGGAATCGGTAACTTGTCAGGATTACCTGGGCTGGGCCTAGGATCAAATACGGCCGCTGCCACTGTAACCCCAAGAGTGTATCCAACAGCCTGCAAGCCAGATATGCTAATAACTTTTAACTCAATAAGGGCCGAGACGTCTTGAAGCCCACTAGGATGAGCCTATATCCCAGGGGATGCCTACCCTTCGAGCCTTAATGTACATATTGGGCATTTTTTATATGCCACCACTAGCTAGTCCAACAGTGGGTGGATCCTGCTACCAAGATTGCCCAAGAGCATTGAGAGAAACAAAAGTGCCACTTGGGCACACAATAGTGCTAACTAGTAACAACAAACTAACTTGCAGATAACCATAAATAAGCATAAATTCTAGCCTTTCGACATACCTCAAAGTCACAAGTATCCATAAGCATAATTGAACCAGTAGATGGGATGGGCTTGGCACTAGATGGTTGGTTATGACGGTCCTTAGGGGTGGGCCATTGCCCATCATTGGTTGGTTCTGGATCAGGAATGGCTGGCCGCCATTCTACTCTCCTAGCAAGGTGAAAACACTTGGAGTAACCCTAGAGGCTCACATCTTGGAGTATTTGGGTTTGTGCCCTATCTCCGTGAGTAATGAGTTGCCCTCCAACTTTTGAAAACATTCAGCCAGTTCCAAACAGTCAACAATCAGAAGGCAGGCCTTTACACAGAGTTGATCAGGTTGTTCATGAGAGGGTGGAGCTCCATTATAATTGGCCCCTTCCACCACCACACCTGAATGATAAGTTCCACAATGGTTTTGAAGGTTTCTTGGTCTTGGAAATTGCAAGGGTGAGTTGCGGAACTTATCATTCATGTGCGGTAGTGGAGGGGGCCAATTATAATGGAGCTCCACCCTCTCATGATTGGAGCTCCACCTTCTCATGATCAGGTTGTTCATGAGAGGGTGGAGCTCCATTATAATTGGCCCCTTCCACCACCACACCTGAATGATAAGTTCCAAAATGGTTTTGAAGGTTTCTTGGTCTTGGAAATCGCAAGGGTGAGTTGCAGCACTTATCATTCATGTGCGGTAGTAGAGGGAGCCAATTATAGTGGAGCTCCACCTTCTCATGAACAATTGATCAACCGTGTGTAAAGGCCTGCCTTCAGATTGTTGAGACTGTTTGGAACTGGCTAAATTTGCTCAACTCCCTACTCATGGCATAGGAAGCACCCCTGAAATACTCTAGGATGAGCATCTAGGGTTATAGTGTTTTCACCCCTACTCATGGCATACGAAGCACCCCCCAAATACTCTAGGATGATCATCTAGGGTTATAGTGTTTTCACCTTGCTAGGAGAGAGCTAGGTCTCTTGGCCCCTTCGGTGATGCTTCTTTGACATATGGATGGTTCAGTTTGAGTGGATACTTGACCATGGTGATGTTGGTATGGCGCCCTTAACTAGAAGGTTGTTAATCTAAATGACATGATGACACCCATTGGGTGCACACAGTTGGGGAGTCAATTCCTTGATTAGGAGAGGTACTATTGTTGGAGGAGGAACGATGGCACTTGGAGGAGGACACTTAACTCGAGGAGCTTTGGACAATGTGATAACACCTTGGAGATTGGATAATTGACTTGAGGATGCTTGGGTTGAGGACCATACTTCATGGAGGTTGGTTATGGAATTGGACACGTTGAGGAGCATTGGAACTTAGTGATCACATTGGTAGACATGTGAGTTGCATTTGGCACATAAGAGGGCATGTGGCCCTTGGTTAGATGAGCAGTGCCTTACATGAGATTACTTGGACAATGGTTGACTGTGGGAGAGAGAGCATTGGACTAACAGCTTGTTGGAGAGTACACCATCTTGGAAGAGGGGCCTTGACTTGTTGAGCCCAAGGAGGATTATGCTTAGAGGGAATTTCACTTGGGGGATTGGATAAACCCTAGTTTGACACATGTGACGAGCTTTTTCTTTACCTCTTTAATTTAGATTTAATCGAAAGCTGTTCATGAATTGTCAACCACGGGTTCCAGAGCTTATTAGCCACCCGACAAAGTCTATGTCAAACACTACAACTTGGATGATATTTAATGTAGAAGAAGCCAATGAATTGGTAGAGCTACATTAAAATTCAACTGCGTGGAGAATGTTTTTTTTAATAAAATCACTGCTACAGAAAGTATTTTATCAATCAAACTGGAAGCGGTGTCTATTGATTACAACGAATTATCCTATTGTGCTAGGAAAAGAAATTTAATAACAGGATCTAAATTAACAACCCAGAAGCCTTGCAGAAAATAAATTCTATGAATTTAGCAGCTACAACAATTTAATTGAAATGGACTAACTAAAATTCAACATGCTTGATCACTACCAACTAGCAACAGAATTTTGAGAAATGTCTATTGAGGCCTTTCACCACAAAGTTATCCTCTTAGATCCCACACTTACAATACATGCATTCTTCTGCGTTCTATAATGATTAAAAACAATTGCACTACTTAATTTCATCACATATCAAGAACTCACACTTAGCTATGATCAATACTCTAATTTAATGCATATAACAATTCAAATATCAAACTATATGTGCAAAGAAAACCCTAACTATAGCAACACCTGTCATTGGAAGGGGGGCCTGCATTCATGGACAGGAGCTGAACAAGCCAATCACTCACACAAAATTGACTAACGCATCCGAAATCAGGGAAATAGCAGATTTTATATATAATAGAGTCTGATTACAACAATGTTCAATAGATCTGTATAAGATGATGGCTCCTTTCCTCATAGAGGATTCAAGGTTTTTATACATCAACACCCACGGGAAAAAAATTATGAAGAAGTGCATAGTTACAACTGATTTCCAAATAAGGCTCATCGTGCTGATTTTCAAAAGATCTCGTGAGCCAATCCAAGGCCTGGTACTCTGAAGAGTGGAGGTGGTACTAAAAGCATCTTGGAGCAAGCAAACAAATTCGTTGAATGTCCCAACAGATTGCAAATCGTTGAAGGGTTCCAAAATCGCTGAGTTGGCTACAGAATCACTGATCCCCAGATTGGTTGCGGAACCATGAATATGTTCAGTAGGTTGACCAAAATGATGTATAATGACCAGCAAGATCGCTTTTAATTAACCAAGAGTCTTGATTGAACCATACGCTGAATTACTTGTCTCAAATTAATCTTTGCTTGCATAATATATATAAACTTGAGACTTATCTGCAAGTCTTTCAGCCTTCTATAGTTACTTCGTTCTGCAACCTAAGATTATGACAACAATGAACCTGAAACACTACTTCTTTAGTAGACAATCATGGCAGCATAACTCTATCCAAATCATCAGCAAATGATAAATATCAAGGAAAACATAATCAATCCTTACCAAAGCCAAAGCCTTGCAAAATGTGGTCAAGAGAGCTAATGGTGACATAGGAATAGATCGGAATGTTAATAAATGAGGCAAAAAGAAGAGAACAAAAAGTGTCATATACACAACCCTTCATCTCCCCCCAACCAAAATGTTGGCATGTCCTCATGCAAAGTAGGATTGTGCTCCACTGACAGGGGTACTTGGAGAGCTGTTGAAACATTCATCATTCCACTTATAAGAGGAATACCCCCCTTGAGCTATAGTGTAAAAGCCCCTCTGCTCAATAACAATTTTCCAGAATTCACTGTGCTCTCCATCCACTATAGGGCACCAAAGTATAGGAAAATGGAGTCGAAGCCCAATCCATTTGGTTTAATGCACATCTAGTCAGTTAAGGTAGCCCTGTACTCTGTCTAGGGCCCGTTCAAACATTCTAATAGAGAAGGGATCCTTCCTTTTCAACTCAGGACTCAAGGCATTGACCCTTCTTCGTAGACAGAGTAAGGCTTCCAACTTGTGAAAAGGAATCCAATTCATGCACTCTTGAACAATCTTGATTTGGGCGGTCTCCCAAAGTGTAACAAATGCTTGCTCCTTCATAACCTAGTTTCTAGCTGTAAACAATTTTTCAGGCGAGGGGGAACCTCTTACCTAGAGAGCAACCTCCCATTCAATATTTTCCACAAAAGTTGCAGCATTGTTCCACTTCAATTGATTTCTCATGAAGGACATGAATGCCCTCGATTGTAACTCTCCCACATGAGATTTTGGATCCCAATCCTCATAATCTATCATAATCAAATTATGCATATATAACTCACATAGAAAATCATGTTCTTCATTGTCACTTCTAGAAAAGGCAGCAATAAATTGATCGTCTGTCTCAATGTGATTATTATATCCCATGGTTACCATTAATAGCCTAAAGGATATAAGTTCTTTTAAAAACACAGAGTAAAGATTCGAAGGAGGTCTTAGATTTCTCATAGAATGGGCCAAGTAATTCATGTATTCTTTTTCAAATTTCAATTTTTCTACTTCTTGGCTAAGCCTCCTTGTGGCCAAGGCATAATCATAACTTTTTAGTTGCTCTGTACATGTTTCCTGCGTTTCCCCCTTCCTCTGGTCTCTGGCGAGATGTAGTTGTTCCTTCAATTCACCTGTTGTTTCCTGCAGTTGGGTTATCTCCTCCAGTTTTTGTATTTGGGCTTCATTAGATGGGGTATCTTTGTAGATCTCTTGATTCTCTGTTTTTTCTGCTTCAACTTCCTCATCTAGCTCTATATTCTTTCCCCACCTACTAATCGTTGCTCCCTCGTCACTAAATGTCTCTCTTACCTCTTCACTTTGTTCACCTGCCAATGCCATGACCTCTGATAGGGTATCCAGCCTATGTCCTTCTAATCTCTGCAATTTTGCTTTTAGAGTTGTTATTTCTTCTGTTTGTTTCTGATAGGTCTTCCTTAATCTCCAATGATCTTTCCTTAGCTTGTCGTATGCTCTATGATATTTGCCCAGCAAAACATGCTAAAATTCCTTCAGCCTGTTACCTTGCGTCCCTTTGAATGTAGATGTTCGCCTTCCCCATGTTCTGTAGCTCAATTTGCTTTTCCCGACTCTTGTAGGTGCTTTCTGGTGTGGTCAATTCTCTCGGTCTTTTATCAAGCTCATCGTTCTGACTGAACAATTCTTCTTGATATTGTTGTTCCTTTTGACTTCCTGATCTTGACCTGGTTCGGGACCCTTCCATTGAGCTGGTTGGGGTTTCAGCTTGCAAAATCCTCCTACTTTCTTTATGAACTGATTTCTTCCTTGAGTTTTCAAGGGTATTCTCCAATGTGCTCCTTCTCTTCTTCGATGTCTGCCCAGTGTTTGGAGATACCCTCATGAATGATTCCCAAGTCTGATTTCTCTTTTGTAGGGCGTCTTCCACCAATAGCCTAATCATTCCATGATATGCCAAACTAGTGTTTGGATTCTTACTGCTCTTAACCATTCTACACATCAAATCTAAGGATTTCCATAGGAAATACGACATATTGATATATTTTTTATGTCTTAGATGGTTCAGAATTTTAAAATAGTAAGCAAATAGAAAACTAAACCGGCCTTCACATGTAATGAACTTGAGCACGCAGAGCGCCACCTTGCCCCATGGAGTCGGCAATGAAACTCGTTGTGTTCCCTTCTCTACTCGTTGCACTATGTAATGTCCTCTTTCGATTAGGCCTTGAGGCCCAAAACCGCTAACCTATGTGATTCCTGTGGGTTCGAGCGGTTACTGACAGTTAGGGAATCAGCTAAGGACTGATGCCATCCATAGAAAATCTAGGGCATCATCATTAGGTCAAGAAGGGCAACCGGGGCCAAAGGCCACCTTCATGCATGCCATCCAAGCATTATTTAATAATGCATGCACTCATTAAGTCTTCATCTGCATGCATGCAAGTCAACTGCAAATTAGAAGATAAAGTGACCTAATTAGGTCAAAGATTAGGGTTTTCGAAGTTGAAAGTTATAAAAGGAGGATAAAACGAACGGAGACTTCACTTTTGATGATTATTATTTTGGGAGCTCTTGGATAGCAGCACAGCGTGCCGCACAGCAGTTGGGGTTGGAGACGGAGTCTTCAGCTAGCGGGATTTCGGCAGTGAAACATTTGCCCTAGTCTCATTCAGGGTAAGCCATACATGTTCACCATTTGCTCTTACATTCATTCATAGTTATCCAGTATACGGTATAGATTGTTGCAGGAACACGTGTGCAACCGTAAGGGGGGGTCTTCAGCCAGAAAGCCCTAATCAGTTGCTGGGTCTTCAGATCTCAGTTTTACTTCGAAACTCAAGCACCGTTCTCATCATCAGCATCTTACTCCGGCATTCGGTGATTATCAGATCCGATCGTGCTCATCCGGAGCAGTTATCAGCGATTTCGGGATCAAGAGGGCGTGAGCAGCTACCTCTCTGGAACAATTCGCTAGCCTGCCTAGAGACCTCCGAAACTCCGCATGTACCAGACATTCTCTTCGGCACGGGAAGGCTATCAGTCCTGCAAATCGGCAGCTTCATCGGACACCTCCTTCACTGAAAACGTCGCCCTTATCTGATCTGGGTTCTTGCTGCTGGGGTTTCGCCGGATGTAGAAGATATCTGTCCATCTCTGATTCAGTTCTTGATGCTTGCATACCCTCTCAGGAGCAGTCCAACCGGCTTATCAGTGGTAAGTGTTCATTCTATCTCACAAACCCTAACCCTAATTTTTGCTATAAAATAGGGATTTTTGCATGGCAGTTTGCATGCCCGGTTGTATCAACATATTTGCTTAGAAATAGAAAATATCGGGATTTGGGATATTACACACTACTTCACCAAGTTCCAAGAACTCATCTTTGAGCGGCTTCATTAGCACTCGTCTTTCAAACCATCTTTCACCTATCTATGGTAATCCGTAGACTCTTGCAATCGTCAATTCGTCTGCCTGAACTTTCAACCCTCGTACTTCTGCAACTGCATTGTCATATGTGCGCGCAAACTTCATTGCAATCGCAACGTCTCCCTCCTTCATTCTGTCAAAATAATCCAGCCAACCTGCCTGTTGAAAAATTGTTTTCACTTCTTTGTATTTGTAGACCATGTCCGCATTCTTGCTCCCCTCATTATGCTTCGTTCATTGTCCCCCCCTGATTCCTGTAACACTTTAAGTATGTTTTGTTGATTTTACAAGGAAAAGAATGGGTCTAGACCATCGAAAGATGGGTTATTATGGTATCACAGGGTGGCGCAATGGTGTTCTCAGTAATGGTTTGACTCGTAGCTCGTGGATGGTGGAGTTAATAACCAGCCGAAATTGGTAAGTTTCCTCTTCCCACTCAGTTCTCTCAGTAGTGGTTGCTATATTTAGAGGTACCTCTAAATTCCCCCCCCCAACCAACTCTACGCACGACCTCATGTCGGAATAATGGCTTGGTAAGTCATCATTAGTCGTCTTGTACATATCAGAAGCTAATGAAAGATGGTTACATACCTGCCTTACCTGAGAAGAAATGCATGGGGTTCGATCGTCGGTTGATTGTGGTAGTGAAAATTATGGCGGAAGGCTCCCCACTCGCTGTGCTGATGAGGTATACTGTCTTGGTATAATTTTCCTTTGTAGGTTGACGATCTCAAATGATGTTCCGAGGTGGAGTCAAATCTGGCAAGAGTTGATGGGACCGGGTTAGCTGCTGAAACTGAATGTGCGCTGCTGTGGATCCATGCTACGTGTGATGCCGATCCTCCACATGTTGATGACTGTGATGATGCTAGGCCCATGCAGGTAAGAAAGGTTTCGTTGCGTGGAGGAAGGCATTCTGTGATATGCAAAGTGACTACAATGTGACAGAAGGGCATGCTGTGACATGACAGAAAAGGTCATAGTGGTGCAACGGAAAAAGGTTTCATAGTGTTGCGCAAAGGGGTTTCGTAACGTTGCGAAAAGGGTGTGTGGAGCGGAACGGAAAGGGGTTTTGTAATGTTGCGGAAGGGTGTGTGGAGCGGAACGGAAAGGGGTTTCGTAACATTGTGGAAAGGGTGTGTGGAGTGTGTTGCCCACCTATTTCGACTAGGTGGCAACTCCATGTACATGAAGTGTACATAATTATACCTTGGAAAAATCTGAGGATTTTTCACTTCTGCAGG